>OX465095.1:49520847-49802599 GCA_949987625.1 Chalcis sispes
ACGACCACTCGCGTTAGATCAAAATAACGCACCGTAGCGTCATCACCGGCGTTACATTTCAATTAATTAATTGAAAAGAAAAAAAAATTCACCAGTTGTAGTATACAAATTTTATAATAGTTAGAATAATTCTTGCAATAATTTATTTTATCTTTTATAGAAGATAAGTTTATCATGCAGCTGTTTAGATGTCAAATAGTCTTTATCTGGCAATATTGTTTTACCAGTTAATAGAGATTTTCTCATTTCTGATAAGTTACAAGGATAATTATAATTATTAATTTAATTTAAAATGAATTGCTAAGTTATAATTTATAAATTTATGGATTAGATTCTCACACTAGTGATAATGAGATTACCATAAAAAAAATTCCCAGTTATCGTAAACCAGCCTTATAATTTAATGGTTGGTACTATTCTTACACCACTAAATAGTTAATCAAGCAGTTGTCTAGATAACAATAACAATAAAGTAGATATAGTTCTTGATTTATCTACAAAAGCAAAGTCGATTTTGACAAATAAATGTGTCAATGTTGTTTCAAAAAATTTACATAAAAAAATTAAAGGTATTTTAAATGAGTATACTTTTCTATTCAGCAGTAAATTATATTTTTTTAATACTCCCTTCCATGAAAAATTTTATTCATTTTTATTAACCAAGATTTAAATATATCCAATGATCTGTGAGAGTCCCAGAATTTAAACCATAAAAGAAGAAACCTGTCATATACTAGGATACAGTAAGTTAGGTTATAAAGACTTTGCAAAAACAAGATATAAAATTTTGAAACAACAAATGGCGTTGAATAGACAAAGAAAAGAAGAAATTAATGTTTTATATTGTACATGATTTGTACGTGGTTATGCTAAGAAAAACGAAATAAATACCGAAAAACTTGAAAATCATAAAATTTTTGGGAAGAAAACATATTGAATATGCCATTTTGAATTTCTTCATGAAACAAAGTTTTTTTTTAAAAGGAAATTCATACCACTAGATTCAAAGTGTTGAGTCAATCCTAAAACTCTTCAACAATTGAAATAACGATTTTATCAAAACAGAAATTCTTCTTTTGTAATTTTGGCACCATATTATAAAATCAGGGAAGGGGCGATAACAAAAAACAGATAACGGGAATGGAAAGAGCGTAAAAAAATACAATAGTGTAATATATGTATTTTTAAAAAGATTCATTAATTTTTCCTTATAAATTTTACTAGCTGAAAAAAAATTAATTTAGGGTTTTCCGTATACATATATGTATAACTAAATCGTTTTCTTAAATTTTAGAAATTAATAAAAAAAAAAAAAAAAAAAAGAAACAGTACACTATATTCGTAAAAGTAAAATACAATGATAAGTATTTATTTTACACTATACTTTTACACAATATTCGTAGAAGTAAAACGCAATGATAAGTATTTATTTTGCAATATTGTAAATTTTTAAGTTAATAACTTCAATAACATATTGGGAGTACAAATTAAGTCGGTCCGTTTTTTTGCGGTCCAAAATGCATTTATTTCAAAATAAAAAGAATTAGGATTAATCAAAGTGTCGTCCATCGCTAGTTACTACTTTTTCTCACCTCTCAGGCGATTTTCGAATTCTATCTCAAAAAAATGTCTCGTCTTTTGAGGTGATCTAAGTTAGGAGCCAATTTTCGATTTCTGCGAAAGAAGTGAACCAATGACCTGCCAGATCGTGCTGCATCCATCGGAACAACCAGTAATCAGAAAGAGCAATGTCCGGAGCATACGGCGGGTACGGCAAAATATCCCACTTGAGCATTTCCAAATCTTTTTTCACGACTTCTGCGACATGAGGCCGAGCGTTGTCATGCAGAAACATAATTTTGTCATGTCTTTCCTTGTATTCCGGCTGTTTTTCTCGTAATGTACGGCTTAAACGAATCAATGGCAGCCTATACCGATCGGCCGTTATGGTATCGCCAGGTTGTAGCAGCTCATAGTACACAACACCCTTTTGGTCCCACCAGATGCACAACATGAACTTCGAACCATGAATATTCGGCTTTGGTATTGATTTTGAGGTCGATGGCAACGATTGTCCGGGCATAGCGTAGTATTTTTTCTTCTTAGGGTTACCATATAATATCCATTTTTCATTTCTAGTAACAATTATATAAAAAAAACCATTTCTTTGTTGCCTTTGAATCAGCTGCTCGCAACAAAAAAGTCGCTTGTCAATGTCTCTCAGTTTTAGTTTATAAGGCATCCCATTGCCTTACTTTTGAATCATTCCCATAGATTTCAATCGTACAGAAACTGCTTGTTGAGTTACTTTCAATGATTCTGCAAGCTTCTTTTGCGTTTGACTCGAATCTTCATCGAGTAATGCCTCCAACTTTTTGTCTTCGAATTTTGTTGGCTGCCCAGAGCGAGGCTTTTCTTCGACGCTGAAATCTCCATTCTTGAAACGTCGGAACCATTCCCTACAAGATTTATCAGTTAAAGCATTGTCACCATAAACTTCCACAAGCATTCGATGTGCTTCAGCTGCACTTTTCTTCCAATTAAAACAGAAAATTATAACCTCCCGTAAATGCTTTAGTTAACACAAAATTGGACGTATTTAATACAGTTGAAAACAAGATTTTTTTATGAAACTCGAAGCGATATAAACTGAATATTATTGACAGATGTCTAACCTCTCTAAAACCACCGACTTCAGCTGTTGCTATTAAATTCATAATAGCCAGAGCCATCTTTTGAAAACGGACCGAACTAATTTGTACTCCCAATATCTACCAAATGGGATATATTCTATTATAACTTAAAATAGAATATGCAATTCTCACTTATTAAGATAAAATATAATATTACCATAATATTTAAACAATTTTTTTAAATTAATTTTTTTATTAGGTTTTTATTAAAAACCTAACGTGATAATATTATTTTTATTTCAATAAATGGTACAAAATACATAATTTTTAAAAATTAACGCTTCTATAGATGCTATACATTCTTTACATATATTCTACTATACATTCTATATATTCTATACGCACTTATAGCAAAAATTAAAAGAGCAAAAAAAAAATTCTAAATTTTTTGGTATTAGGTTGCTGCAGATGAAATGGCCGATTTAGCAATGACATAAAGTTGGCTGCAATTTTAGTGTATTATATTGGCACGAGGCGGCGCAAATAATATGACATATTGAAGTATAAATACTGCTACCTTGGCTTATGGAGTCATTTCTGTTTTGCACTTCATAGTGATCGTAAAAACAAAAAAAGAAAGTGAACATGGAAGTGCATCAAAAACGGCTACTTTTACTATACAAATTTAAATTAGAGCACAACGCAACGGAAGCAACGAGGAATATCAACAGCGCATTTGGGCCTGATATAGTTAGCGAACGAACCACTCGGCGGTGGTTCGAAAAATTTCGATCAGGAGATATGGACCTTGGAAATGAGCCACGTGGACACCCAGGACCATCGATCGATAACGACGAGATGCGTGCATTAGTAGAGTCTGACTAAATTAGGCGTTCACAATTCGACAGTTTGCCGCCACTTGATAAACTTGGAAAAGTAAAAAAGTTTGACAAATGGGTTCCACATGATCTTACCGAGCAAAACATGACGTGTCGAATGGAGATTTCAAGTTCTCTTCTCTCCTGCAACAAAAAGGAACCGTTCTTGCACCGAATTGTGACCTGCGATGAAAAGTGGATTTTATACGATAATCGTCGCCGATCGGCCCAATGGCTAGATGCCGATGAAGCGCCAAGACACATGCTGAAACCAAGCCTTCATCCAAAGAAAATAATGGTAACTGTTTGGTGGTCTGTAGCTGGAGTTATCCACTATTCGTTCCTGCAACCTGGCGAAACCATCAATGCTGAGAAATACTGTGCTCAACTGGATGAAATGCATCAGAAATTGATAGTCCAACGACCTAGGCTTGTCAACAGGGATGGAGTGATACTGCTTCATGATAACGCACGACCTCATGTATCGAGAACAACGGTCCGAAAATTAAACGAGTTGTGCTATGAGACTCTTCCTCATCCTCCATATTTACCAGACCTCTCACCAACAGATTACCATTTCTTTAAACATTTGGATCACTTTTTGACAGGAAAAAGATTTAATAATGGAGCTGCTGTCAAAAAGCCCTCGAGGAGTTTCTTCGAACCAGAAACTCGGACTTTTACAAAACTGGAATGAATGTACTTGTATCTCGTTGGGAAAAGTGTGTTGCATCTATTGGTGCCTATTTTGATTAAATAAATTGTCTTTATGAAAAGTTACAGCTGTTTAAAAATGTATTACTAAATCGGCACATTTCATCTGCAGCAACCTAATAATTTTTAACGGACTGTATCTCAGTGAATAACGGCTGTATCGAGACTTTAAAAGAAGTATTTTGAAGCTCTAAGATTCTTTTTTCGAGATCTCTTGGCCAAAACTTTTTGCAAGCTATAGTTGTTAAATACTCTGAAGTATTATCACAAAAAGAAAATTTTGCAAATTTTTTGCGATGTTTTTCTTGGTCCACTGGCTCAGAAAAATTTTTAATAAAACCTTCATACCAAGCTGATAGCCTGTTTATTCAGCTTTAATTTCCTTTTCTAATTTTCCACTACATTGATTTCTTTCGGAGATATCCGACTTTGAATACAAAAGGATCCTTTTGTCTTTAACCATTGATATTTAAGCAACCAATGATCGGACAAGAAATTGAAGGGTAGTTTCGGAATCTGGAATAAATTTCCTAAAAAATCCAGTAGCGTTATTTAGAAAGAAAAATTTTTATTCAACCCTGATATTAACTTTAAAAAGGTTAAAAAAAATCACTTTTTCTGTTGTTTTGCAAAATCGACCGCATCTTTGCTAATTTTGATGAAACCGCTAATGTTTTTAAGAATTCTTTTACAATGTACCCCTCAATGTACCCCTAATAGCTTTTCGAAGTTTCGGATTGATCCATCGAACGGTTTTTCCGGACCGATTGATTAAAATTTCCAAAAAAATTAAAAGAGCAAGATTGATGTTTTCAAAGACCTTGTAATCATCTTAAAAATGGAAAAAATTAACTTTTTTTTTACTTTTCCCACAATTGCTCATCTCTCACCCTTTGAATTTAGAAACAAAAAAAAAAAAAATTACTGATCCATTTCTGAAATTCTCGATCCATTTTGTATCTTGACTTTTAAATTGATTCATTAAATTGATCTTAAGTGAATACTCTCAAGGTATACCAAGTGTTCATTCTAAGTGAAATTCTGGGCAGTAAATTTTGTACTCTATCTGCAAAGTTTACGAGCGTTAAAAGAAATAGTTTCTTTTAAGACTAATCTTCTTTTGGCAAAAATCATCCAACAGTTTTTTTGAGACCTAAAAATTTTTTCCACATTGTTAAAAAAAAAAATCATCTAAAAATTTTTGTAAACTTTGATTTTTTTAATTTTTTTATCATGCCTAGGCGGCATTTAACCGCATCTCAAATCGCGCAGCTCGCGACTCTTGTCAAGGAGGGGTACGATTATCGGGAGGTCGTCGATAGACTGGGCGTCAGTTTGTCAGTCGTGTCTTGTGCCTACAACCGTTTCCTGGAAACTAATGGATTTGAGAGGCGAGCTGGACAAGGTCTACACCGAGTAACGACTCCTCGGAACGATCGCGCCATTGTTCGACGTGTTCGTCAAGAACTTCTCGTTCCTGCGAACGTTGTCGCGCAGCACTTCCCAAATCGTCGACAGCAACAACGACGGCGGCTGCGACATATTTTAAGGTCAACGGTTCGCAACCTTCTTCGTGAAGTTGGAGTGCGATCGAGAAGGGCTATTCGTGTGCCAATGTTAACACCTGCACATCGCAGAACTCGATCAGCGTATGCTTATCAACACGTTAACTGGAACAAGAGGCAATAAAGTAATGTCCTGTTCTCAAATGAGTCTCGGTTTTGTTTGCACCGTAACGATAGAAGACTTCGAGTTTGGCGTCGTCAAGGAGAGCGTTTTTCGCAAAACTTTGTCCTTCCCGTTGCAGCTTACAGCGGAGGATCATTGATGGTTTGTGCTGGAGTTTCGCAGTCATAGAGAACTCGTTTAGTTACTGTCCGCGAAAA
Source organism: Chalcis sispes (assembly GCA_949987625.1). Taxonomy (NCBI): domain Eukaryota; kingdom Metazoa; phylum Arthropoda; class Insecta; order Hymenoptera; family Chalcididae; genus Chalcis; species Chalcis sispes. The sequence continues at coordinate 49,526,959 of OX465095.1, forward strand.
CCTTAGCGCTAGGCGCTACATCGACAAGATCTTGAGGCCTGTTGTCTTACCGCGACGACAAAACACGCAAGGATTAATTTTTATGCAGGATAATGCTTGCCCTTATACCGCGAACATTACCCGTCAATTTGAAAGATATGACATAACACTATTAAGGCATCCTGCAATGAGTCCTGATCTCAATCCCATTAAGCACGTCTGGGATACCATGTGCCGTAGATTGCGAACCGATTACCCAAATTTACAAAATTTGGCTGCACTCGAACCGGCTTTGATTGTAATTTGGCGGAGGATTCCTTAGTTGATGATCCGAAATTGCATCATGAATATGCATGAAAGGTTGCAAGCGGTGATTTGGAGTCGCGGAGGTAACACTCGTTACTAAAACACACACGCACGCACGCACGCACGCACGCACGCACGCACGCACGCACGCACGCACGCACGCACGCACGCACACACTTCTTTCAGAGAATGAATTTGGAGTGATAAAATACTGTAGAACTGACCAACCACGGAATCTCATTTCTCTTCAAGAAGCCCTGCGACAAAAGAAGCACAAAAGAAGCGTAAATCCGAATGTGCAACCTCCACGTTATGCGCTTTGGGTAATGAAAATGCCGGCATTTGACAAAAACTATCAGAATTTGAGCAAAAAGAAAAATTTAGAAATAAATTTAGAAAAACAATTTTTCTTTTCAAATTTTTTTTAAAAAATATCCTTAAAAACATAAATCTTGCTCTTCTAATTTTTTCGGAAATTTCGATTAATCGATCCGGAAAAACCGTTCGATGGATCGATCCGAAACTTCAAAAAGCTATTAGGGGTACATTGAGGGGTACATTGTAAAAGAATTCTTAAAAACATTAGCGGTTTCATCAAAATTAGCAAAGATGCGGTCGATTTTGCAAAACAACAGAAAAAGTGATTTTTTTTAACCTTTTTAAAGTTAATATCAGGGTTGAATAAAAATTTTTCTTTCTAAATAACGCTACTGGATTTTTTAGGAAATTTATTCCAGATTCCGAAACTACCCTTCAATTTCTTGTCCGATCATTGGTTGCTCAAATATCAATGGTTAAAGACAAAAGGATCTTTTTGTATTCAAAGTCGGATATCTCCGAAAGAAATCAATGTAGCGAAAAATTAGAAAAAGGAAATTAAAGCTGAATAAACAGGCTATCAGGTCTGTATGAAGGTTTTATTAAAAATTTTTCTGAGCCAGTGGACCAAGAAAAACATTGCAAAAAATTTGCAAAATTTTCTTTTCGTGCTATTACTTCAGAGTATTTAACAACCGTAGCTTCTAAAAAGTTTTGGTCAAGGATGTCGAAACTAGCATCTTAGAGCTTCAAAATACTTTTTTTAAAGTCTCGATACGACCATTATTCACTGAGATACAGCCCGTCAAAAATTACCAAAAAATTTAGAATTTTTTTTTGCTCCTTTAATTTTTGCTAACAGTGTAGATGTACGCACGCACGTGCGTAACAGTATTCCTCAGCATGCAATTCCTCTCGCTGGATATGTCGTTTTTTCTACATAGACTTTTCTGGATGGCGCGTTCGGGTAGGTCAGTAATACCAGGAAAAGTGGTAAAGTGTTTTTTTTCTGTCCGGATTCTTTAAGTTGGTTTTTAGGGTTGCGCGGAGTATGTATGAAAAAAATTCAATTTGACAGTTGAACGATTTTACTCGTTAAGCTGCGGACAATTTATTATGAGATTTTCTTAGAGAAATGCGAAAAGCATGAGCGGATGCACTTGATTTACTTTTTTCTCAAACATCTCAAAACCGTTAAAATCTTTAAACGCCTTGGTTCTAGGAAGTAAAAAAAATGTAGTAAATAAAATTGAAGAGAAAAATTTGCATGGGAAAAAAAGAAAAAAAAATGTTGACGAATTGATATTTGCGGAAAGCGCGCAACGTTGCCTTCCGCGAATTCGTTGATATAATTTCAATATTCGGAATATTGATTAGCCTGTACTTGTTTAAAGCGATGTATCATCAGAAAATCGTTAAAACTATTTTACAAAAATTTATATATACATATACCGTATTCTCAAACAAATCGCTTTAAAAAATATTTAATTATTTTCATAATTGATTTCACCCACTTAAAAGCTTTTTTTGAAATGTAAAATAGATTTTTGCAAAAAAAATATATTAAAAAATAAGTGTAGTCAACAATCTCATACTTGCCTTTGATTTTTAACTTTGAAAAACCTTTTATTTGAAGGTTTCACGTCTTTCTAAGAGACGTATTCATACCATTTTTGAATTTTAATACTAATTTTTAAGTTTTATTTTAATTCTTTTTTAAATTTAATAAGTTTAGTAATTTCTGGAATGGGAAATAGTCCAGCAGTTTTAAGGCGATTTTTCTATACTATGCGGATATTTGTATACATATTTATCTAAATTCATTCATTTTGCTTATGGTTTGAATTTATGAAAAATAATGTAAATTACACACTTTGTAATAAGCTAATTGAAAAATTATATATTACTGAGAAACAGCCTATTAAAATATAATTTTTCTTTATTTAAACTTTATTACATACATTTTATACAAAAATTAGTACAGCGATTATTATCTGATAATAGAAATATTAAAAAGTGAATACTAAATAAAAGACTAAAATATATTAAAACAAAAAAAAATAAACTAATAAAATTATTAATAGTAAAAAAAAAATAAAAATTTTAAATATAAATTGTTAGTCTTTAAAGTATTTTATTCTTATTATATTTCTATAAGCATATTGCTGACACTGTTTAAGCAAAAGAAATCTGTTCATTGGACTATCTTTAGATTATAAATTAATTGTACTTAACAATTATAAATAATATTATAAATAACAAAGTAAAAAAAAGGAAAAATTTTTCAGTCATTATACATAATTATAATTAAAATAATTATCAAAATAAAATTCAATAATTATGTAAATTTGTACTTAGTACAATCTTGTACGGCAAAGAAAAATATGAGACTATAAAAGATCATACAGAAAATTATTTTACTTTAAAATAAAAAATTACATTTAGTTTCATTAATAGCTTTAAATTTATTGTATATATATGACAGTTTTATAAGTTAATATATATAGTATTAATCAAACAATGTAATAAAAATATTTTATCATTATTTCAATTTAAAAATAATTTTGATATCAAATTTATTCTGCCACTCTGAATACAAAATTACTTTTATTTTGCATCTCAGATTTAATTATAAATGTTTTGCTAAATTTTATCTCAATATATATGTAAGATTTTGTGATTGAGATCTTTTAGATATTTAGTAATATAAATGGGTAATTTAGTAACATTTTGGTAAATTAATACAATTAGATATCTATCAAGGTATTCATTTTATTCGCTAATAACTCATCCAATTAATAAACTTTATACTTTTTCATAATGTAGTAGTACTTTTGTTGATTACGTGAATTTTTATAAAATTAAAATTTTTTATAATTATTTTATTTTGATATATATAAATTATATTTTTGAAAACTTAATGTAAATTGTTTAAAAATAAATTATTAAAAAACTGTTCATAAAATAAATAGTATATTTCATTTATTGTTCATAAAACAAATAATACAATATTAAATAAAACAAGATGAAAATATAAATTTAGTTGGAATATGGTTATAAATTTTATGTAATATTTTAAAATATGTGTTTCACTTAAATATCAAAATTTTTGTTTTAAATTATATTAACTCAAACTTTGATTATATTAACACAAATTTTTTAAATTCAAGATTGTCTTTTAAAAAATTAATAACGTTTGATTAGTCTATAAAAAGTAGTTTTTTACTTAAAATAAAATAATTATATTTATCTTATTTCACAATACAAAGTAATTGAAAAATATTCATGGGCAAAATTAAATTTTAAAGAACAATTGATAAAATTTGAGGCAATATTAATTTTGATGATTTTACTATTCGATACAATTAAAAATTTAAATCTTTGTAGGTATACAAATTAAAAATTGATAAATTCTAAAATTATTAACCTTCCATATCATCGGTTTGCATGTTTATGTAGGAACTAGCTATATTACCACTAGCTAAAAATGCAGCGGTAGTTAAAGAACCACTATCTTCTCCACTTTCTCCACTATTTTCCATTGAATTCCAACTTTATATAGAAAATATGTTACTTAATATCAAACACCTTAAATATATTTTTATATAAATTTCTTTTCTTCAGAAGTTCCTCACTATTTCAGCTAAAAATGGTTAGTAATAACAACAAATGTAGATGCTTATAGAAGATGCGTCATGTGTTAATATTATGTTCTGTAAAAGCAACGAATACAGACGCATATAGAAGTATACTTTTCATGTACACCCAGCACGGGTGAATCGTCACCTATTCAATTGAAAATAAAAATAAGTTAAGTTGGCAACACTGAACGTCATCTATCTAAAGTTGCAGCGAACAAAATTTTGACTGCGGTGTTCGAAAATTATACCGCTATCCTTATCTAACCTGTTAATGTCCTTTATGAGTATGTTTGATACAAAAAAAAAAAACGAACTTATTATGGAAACAATAATAAAATTATAAAAAAGCATTAAAAACATTAGTTTACCATAATAAGCTAATATTTTTTCTTATTATCTGTACAATTTAAATAACAAACAATTCTGATTAAAATGCCATAGCACATATAAATAATTAAATAATATTACTTTTAAAAAATTAATTCGAAATCATATTGCCATCCTTGTCTAACCTAATATGGAGTTTATTAATAAAGTTAATAAAAATAAAAATCAAATTGTAATGAAAATAAATAATAAAATTATAAAGAAGCATTGAAAACGTAATTATTCTGCAGCAATATATAAATGTAATTTTTTATTATAATAATTCTTATAATGTAAATAAAAAACCAACTACGATAAAATTATCATTCCCAAGCGGAAATGAACTGAATGAAAAAAGAGCTAATAAAATCTAATAACTATTATTATTAATTTTTAAAGTGTGGAATTTGGACTCTAGTAACAGTTATTTATAGTTACTAACTTTTACTAACATTTCTTAGTTTTTATTATGTTTTATTAGCTTTTATTATCTTTTCAACTTTTGATCAAAAGAAATTTGTGACTTTTCAGAAAAGCTAATAACTGCTAATAATATTTTAAAAATATTAAATACCCTTATAAAATATTTATAATTATTATTATTGGTTAATAATAGCAATTAGTACCCAGTTGCAAGAATCCACGTGAAAATCAACATGGAAATCCACGTGGATTTTCACATGGGAATCTACACTGAAATCAGTCCAATAACACACTGTATGTGGATTTCCACGTAGATTTCCGCTTAGATTTTTACGTGGATTTCCGCGTAGATTACCACGTGGGTTTCAACGTGAAATCAGTGTAGAAATCTACGTAGAAATTAGTGTCGATATGTATGTGGAAATCAGTGTAGAAATGTACGTAGAAATAAGTGTAGAAACCCACACAGATCGAAAGGATTTTAAAATATTTTTAAAATGTTTCACGAAAGGATAAAAACCTTTTTATAAGCTTTCAAAAAATGTTTTTAAAATGAGTTTATGTCCGTTTTTAAATCCTTTAGCAACGTTACCTAGCTCCTTTTATAAACCTTTCGATACAAGTTTTAAAAAAATTTCTATAAAAGTTATAGAAATATTAAAAAAAACATTTTTGAAAGTAGTTAATGAAACCTTTTAAAATACTTTTTTAAAACCTTTATAAAAACTTTAATTAAGTATTTTATATATTTCAGAATTTTATTTTTTATTATGATTATATAAATTTTTAATATACGCATTATATTTAATCGTTTATTCGCATTGTCGCACATGTTATTTTACACATTATTTTACGGAAAAAAACGCAAAAAAATGTTTGTTTAACGTCGGTATACGACCTCTGTTTTTTTTTTGTTTTTTTTGTGTTCGCCGATAAGTCTGCTTCCTGCCTTTCCGGTCCCCGGTCAAAAAAAGAAACATATCGATCGACCGCCTCGATCCACACCCAAGCGCTCCACTACGATAAAGCCTCTTCCCACAATCTACATGACGCACTCTCCTCCGACCCGAACTGTTGTGAAATATAGCCTAAGCTTAGGCCAAGAGCTTGCGATTTTCGGGTAAAGCCCATGCATCATTTAAATAGAAAAAATTTGCTACAATCGTTAAATCTAATTCAAATTAAGTTTTGTAATGCATTGTTTATATTTTTTTATTTATTATATATATACACATATGAATTACGTAATACAAACAAAAAATATAAATAGATATAATACACAACGGCATGACCATGTCTTTTCTTTTCTTTATAAATTTATTAATAAAGATAGTCATAAATTTTTATGTTAAGCATAAATATTTTAATTATTATATTGTTTTATTCCCAAATCATCTTTTTGCTAGGCAATAGGAAAAAGAGCGCCTCCGCTGCAATCAGAGACGTCGTGGAATCATATTATTTTCGTTCTCACGCAAAGCGCTGAATAAAATTGTACATTGAATTTTACAGGTACACTTTTCCTAAAAATTTTCCGTTGCACAAATTTAAATAATTAATTTAAATAATACCAATGAGCTCGGAATTACGCCCAGATTATTGATAATAACGCTGCGCCTATATTTTCCATTAATTTCTCTATACTATTTCACTATTGTAATTTTTTGTTGTTGTCCTAACGATAAAAATAATTAAAATATATTAATGATTAATGCTAATATCTTTTCACATATACATTATTTTTTTTGCAAGTAACTTTAATTCTATCCTTCCGCGTGAGAACAAATTATACCATTAAATATTTCGGTTTGTCATAACCATTTTTCTATTAATTTTCTATTTCATTTCCGTTTATAACGAAACCTTACAAACAATATTGCATTAATCATTAATATACTATCAATTACGTTTTGCGATATTTCAATTCCAATTTACTATAATAATTTTTAGTGCGCAATAATCATTTGTTTTAAGGCCCCTAACGAAATAATTATATAAAAAAGAAAATAACATCGAACAATTAACTACTTATCCGACAGCCCGAAACAATTATCTACATATTAAACAAAATTGCAACTTATAAAGAATAATTATATGAATTACTATTTTTTTTTCAATTATTTCTCTTTTCTACCGTTCAATAATCATAAATTGTACCTTGTTATTATTTTACTAACCCACGGATACCACACGTGTCCTGGATAACAATAAATTTTCATTAATTTAAATAATTATTTTTTATTTAGTAATCCATATAGATTTAATGCGTAAAAATGCGACAAAAACTTTGTTTTTTTTTGTAATACGCATTAAATTTTAAATAAAAAACAATTATGTAATTTAATTTAATGTATTTCTGCAATAAATAATAGATAAAGAAAATGTATAAAAATCATGCAAGAAGGAATCATTCTCTCTCTCTAACTCTCACTCTCCCACTCAACCGTAACACCTTCAAGATAGAGCAGTAGCGTCCACCCCACGCTAATTTCGAGCAATCGGATTGGCCCAGAGTAGTCTTTGCACAAGTGCATAAAAAGGCGAGGATCAACACGCGGAGACAAACTCGAGACTTCTTTTTTTGCGCTTTCATATTCAAGATTTAATTTTTTTTCAAGATTTAATTTTTCATACAGACTTCTTTTTCGCGCTTCGTTATTCAAGATAGAATTTTTCATCGAGACTTCTTTTTCGCACTTCGTTAATCAGGACTCATCCAGTTTTCCACCAGAAGAAAGGAAGAGAGAGAGAGAGGGGATTTTTCTTCTTGCACCAACTCCAGTTACTTCAATAAAGAGTGAGCTGCTTAAATATTTTTACTTTTCTTTTCTTTCTTTTTCCAAAGAGATAGTATTAGCTAAGATCGGCTAAATATCTCTGTCCATTAATCACTTGGTAGGTCCTTTCCAGGACAACATATAGGCCAACGTCGGCCTATACGTTTGTCCAGTCCTGAACTTCATCTCTATCCAACAAAAAAAAACTCTTACGATTTTATTTCTTCTGCCGTCCCGAGCCCGTAAGTTTTGGTACTTAGGCTCAAAAAGGCGAATGCAGTCCGCGTTATTTAAAAACGCAGTTGTACGTCATCCCAACGTTATATTTGACCTATGGCCGGATCGAACCCGGGTCCTTCGCATTATAAAACAGACGCTCTAACCATTACACTATGCAACGCTTTTAGAACTAAGATTTAAATTTGAATCATAAGTTGCATGGCAATCCATATACACTTGTATTAATTTTACATTTAAAATTTCTTCTATAGTGTAAAGTATTTTTTTAAATTAACAAATAATTAAAAATTCAATATATTTAAATACATAATTCCGCTGTTGAGGTTTTTTTTTTTTTATTTTTTTTTTTGAAAGTGAAGATTTTTTATTTGTGCGAGCGTCGTGAGTGATTGAAGCCAGGGGAAGAGGTGTGCGAGAGAGAGTGAGAGAGAGTGAAGAAGAAGTCGAGTGCGCAGCGCGAGGGAGAAGAGCGACGACGGAGAAGCGCAACATAGCAGAGAGCCGGAGGACGAGGAGATCAAGTTTCAGCGGGAGGTGACTGGAGGTTGCCACCGCGACATCTGAAGCCGAGGGTGAGGCGGAGATAGACAGTGTCCAGGCAAACTCACATCGAGGTCCGGCAGCCCTTCTCCGGAGGGAGAGCAGCAGGAGCGAGGTGCAGCGGTGCCGAAGGAAGCTGCCGAGAGTTCAACGGCCTGCGGACGAGCTTCGTGAACAACAACGGTGAGTGTCCTCACTTATTCGCGTGAAATAGCGTGAAGGCGAGAGACAGAGAGCAAGAGTGTGTGTTAGCGGGTTTGCGGTGAGGGTGGTAAAGAATTGCCACTTCTCTGCCCTGCGGAAAGCGATAGGCCTCCGTCGGCTGGAGGGACAGTCGCGGGCGGCCGGCCTGCATAACATCGCGTCATAGAGAGCGAGAGAGATTGATTGATTAATTAATTAGAATTTTATTGAGGCTACGGGGTATAACCCCATACAGCTCTGAAAAATAAAAATAACAATTGTTGATTATAACGTTTTAAAATTAGTGAAACAGTAACCAAATTAAACAAAATAAAGAAGTAAAATATAAAGTAAGAATAACAATCGGTAAATTTAGCGTAAAATAATACAATAGGAAAATAAAGTATAATAATAATAATAAAGTAATAGTTCGCTATACAGATATCGCAGAATTTACATATTGGCGAGTCACCGACATAGTTCTGTGCACTGTAGTGAGTATCAAAGGAGGAAGTTGATCAGCCATGGGATTAAGGAATTTTAACGCTACTGTATGAAAAGATCTGCTTAAGATTTCTTTTTGAGGCTTTGAGTATAATAGTGGTAGAGGTTGATGACGAGTTGATGTACGCAATAAAAATTAGATTTAATAGAGAATAGACTAGCTAGAAAATAGAAAATAGAAAATAGACGCCCGTCATCATTGAAGTGGGCAGATAAATGTTTAATGATCAATGATTAATATTACCATGACAAATGCAAGAACAAAAATGACCAGACAAATTAAAAATTAGAAAGACCCGACTGGGCAGCTGCCACTCATTGCGGCTGAGTACGCGGTGCAAGTGTATCAAGATGATCCAAAGATCTAATCGGAATTAACGGTGATTGATTGTCGACACGCATACACACAGATTACGTACGATCGGTCGCAAATATCCAAGATCTTTGTATCTTCGATTTGCGGCACGTAATAATTCGTAAACTTGACGAGGCCAGAGAGGTGCCATAAAAACCATGCTATCATCGCCTACGCCAAAGATTGATAAACATGCTTTATCACGTAGGAGGCGAGATTGAGATACTATTTTATTTCTAATATTCGGCGAAGATAAGCTAATAACTAGGGCAAACCAATCACGCTTCTCCACAGTGCGAACATTAGTACGAGACGAAGAAGGAGACCACTTGCGAATCGATACAGCAAAATTCAAGTAATTGTTACAGTTAGTAGCTTTAAAAATACGCTGAATTGCCTGAGGAAAATCGTCTTAAAATTGAGCCGGAATACCTGATACGCATATTTCACAAGGGTCCAAGAGTAAATTGTCACGCTCACGTCTCTCAGTAACAGTACGAGTGGCATTTATATCTTTACGAGTGGAATTTATCTCTTCACGAAGCTCGCAGTCTATATGTTCAACATTGCCTTCTAACAAATCAACTTGATTTGTTAGAACATCCAAATTTCTCTCCATAGTTTCTTTAAAAGGTTTAAATTGCGTTGCATTCCACACCGCGAACCACGCCGGCATCTCATTCAACGACATTCTCGAAGACGCGGGCGAATCGAGTAGTGAGCACGATTCTTTCGATGGCTGTTGTTGCGAAGGGGAGGGGGGTGAGCACGGGCTAAGCAGACGCTTACGGCTAAGCTGCTTATCTAAAATCAATGTGGTGAGGGTAACAGGCAGCTGATCGCGCTTAGATGCAGGCACTGCAACAGGAACTGCACTTACTGAGCAGATTTCGCTAAGAGGCGCGTCAGACAAAATCGAAGCAAACGGCGATCGCAACTGACAGCACAACACGCAACGATATAATACAAAGTTCCACTTCCACACGCCGTTTAAGCAAGCAGTGTGAAAAACGCGTTCACAGCCTCTACACTTACGAATAGATTTCAAACCGCGCTGTGCTGTTGATTTACATACTAAGCACACACGCTCACTCATGCCGCTGGCTCATGATTACATAGTAACATAATATCAGGTTGCTGCAGATGAAATGGCCGATTTAGCAATGACATAAAGTAGGCTGCAATTTTAGTGTATTATGTTGGCACAAGGCGGCGCAAATGATATGACATATTGAAGTATAAATACTGCTACCTTAGTTTATGGAGTCATTTCTGTTTTGCACTTCATAGTGATCGTAAAAACAAAAAGAGAAAGTGAACATGGAAATGAATAAAAAACGGCTACTTTTACTATACGAATTAAAATTAGAGCACAACGCAACAGAAGCAACGAGGAATATTAACAGCACATTTGGGCCTGATACAGTTAGCGAACGAACCACTCAGCGGTGGTTCGAAAAATTTCGATCCGGAGATATGGACCTTGGAAATGAGCCACGTGGACACCCAGGACCATCGATCGATAACGACGAGCTGCATGCATTAGTGGAGTCTGACCTCCACCAAACCATAAGGGATCTTGCCAAGAAATTAGGCATTCACAGATCGACAGTTTGCCGCCACTTGATAAACTTGGAAAAGTAAAAAAGTTTGACAAATGGGTTCCGCATGATCTTACCGAGCAAAACATGACGTGTCAAATGGAGATTTCAAGTTCTCTTCTCTCCCGCAACAAAAAGGAACCGTTCTTGCACCGAATTGTGACCTGCGATGAAAAGTGGATTTTATACGATAATCGTCGCCGATCGGCCCAATGGCTAGATGCCGATGAAGTGCCAAGACACATGCTGAAACCAAGCCTGCATCCAAAGAAAATAATAGTAACTGTTTGGTGGTCTGTAGCTGGAATGATCCACTATTCGTTCCTGCAACCTGGCAAAACCATCAATGCTGAGAAATACTGTGCTCAACTGGATGAAATGCATCAGAAATTGATAGTCCAACGACCTAGGCTTGTCAACAGGGATGGAGTGATACTGCTTCATGATAACGCACGACCTCATGTATCGAGAACAACGGTCCAAAAATTAAACGAGTTGTGCTATAAGACTCTTCATCACCCTCAATATTCATTAGACCTCTCACCAACAGATTACCATTTTTTTAAACATTTGGATCACATTTTGACAGGAAAAAGATTTAATAATGAAGCTGCTGTCAAAAATGCCTTCGAGGAGTTTCTTCGAACCAGAAACTTAGACTTCTACAAAACTAGAATAAATGTACTTGTATCTCGTTAGGAAAAGTGTGTTGCATCTATTAGTATCTATTTTGATTAAATAAATTGTCTTTATAAAGAGTTACAGCTGTTTAAAAATTTATTACTAAATCGGCCATTTCATCTGCAGCAACCTAATATAAACAATACAAACACACACTAACGTACACTGTAATAGAGAGTTCGGGTATCTTCGTAAACGTCTGGCCAATTTTTCGTAATAGCTAGTTATAACAGCTCTAGAGTACACATGTACTTGAGTGACGCTGAAATAATTTCACTTTTAATTTAAAACCACGCGTGCTCACGACGTGGAAAACTGTTGCTTATGTGAAGAAAAATAAAATCAGCACTAATTAACTGCTGCTAACTTCGAAAAATGAGCCGCCAAGCACTGAAAAAATTGTGCTGCTCTAACCTCAAAAATGCCAGAAGCAGGTCTTTCAGACTACCCTGGCTCAAAAAGATCGAGCCTAACTGTATTTCTCGAATAAGTAGGAGCCAGAAGGTGCCCAGAGAACCTGCAACAAGGTTTCTCCGTTCCAGGAGTACGAAAATTCTTTAAAAAATGAACTTAAAGCAGAGCGATGAAAGTTACGCGTTAGACCCTTACCGAGAGAAAGAGAGAGAGAGAAAGTGAGAGAGATTAAAGCATAGTTTAATTATAATATTATTTTTGTGCAAGGCACACAGGGCGCACGTAGCTAAATCGACTACGACGTGGTGCCCACGTTACAAATGGCGACCGTGACAGGACCATGGTAATTCCGGGTCTTCGTTGTGTACATCGATGAGTTTGCCCGATGTAAACATTGCGTGCGAGTCTCTTGCCTATGTACAGTTTCTCAAATATTATTTGAGAAAGTAATTTTTCAAGCGGTGTAAGTGCGAGTAAGACAGTCGGCCCACTCGCGTGACGAAGATACGCACAAAGGGGAAGGGCTGATTGCCAGCCTAGAAAGAGAGAGAGTTGAGTGCGCTCGTACTAAGTGCAACCAGCACTTATCGCGAAATCTCGACTTGTTCGATCTCAGTCGATTTTTCGACTTGTTTGAACTCGTGTTTTTTTTGCCGAGGGGACTTGGTCGATTTTTCGATTCGTTCGAACTTAGCCGATTTTTCGACTGATTCGAACTTAAGTGCCAGTCAAGAGGGGGGGGGGGTGTTGAGGAGAGTTGGTGGTTCGCTTTTTTTTGGTTGTTTTTTTTTGTGTTTTTTTTTTGTGTTTTTTTTTTGTGTTTTTTTTTCTCTCGCTTACTGCAGGACACCGAGATGGCTGATTACGAACAATCGATGATTCGTATGCCGAGCAGGTCTCGGGCGGCCCGGCAAACGAGACGAGTGTTCGGCGCTCTCCCGGTTGAGGACGTCATCCGACGGCTGGAAGAGCGCGGACTTAGGACGAGGGGAGAAGGTTTGGAGTTGCGTAAGCGACTACCTAGGGCGATTGTACGAGATGATGATCCGAGTGTGTCGGTGCCGTGGTATGATGATTACGACGCTGACCCTGCAGCCCATCCCGCGCCGATCCCAATGTCGTGTAAACGACTCTGGGAGACCAGGAAGTGGTCCCGAAGAGGGAGTCGAGCAACGTAGAGTACCTCGGAGGATTTCACGAGTGGAGAGTCCGATGCAGGGAATTGGGCGGGGGCGGAGGCACTAAACTCTTTGAGGATGGGTGACACGGCCCGCACTTCTGCTCGGAGCAGTGCGGGGAGAGTTTTGGAGCCTAGGTGGATAAAGAGTGGAAGAGTGAAGGTGCCTCACTAGCCATCCATCATACTGCCACTCGCGACTACAAGCGCAGCGGCGCCTTTACTGGCGCTTTGGCGGGATTGGCGTCATTGGCGCACTCGGCAGCCCCGGTTTCGACCGTTGCGGCCCCTGCGTTGACTCCACCGCCGTATTCGGGTCTACAGCAACCTGCCACGGTAGTCGTCGGCATGGAGCAGTCATAATTTGTCATAAGTCAGCTGACGGAGAACAGGAATGAAATTAAGGAGTTGAAAGAGCTTCTGCTCTCTTTGAGTCTGTTCTCCAAAGCAACTCAGATGCTGACGTCGGCTGGGGAGTTAGAGACTGTTCAGAGCGGTTGTTCGTGCGCTGTTCGACCCAGGTGCCATGATTTCACTTGTGAGTGTTGAGGTTACGGAGAGGCACAAGGAGAAGTGGCAGCCATCGCACGTCGTAGTTAAAGACGTGACCGGCCAAGCTAGTCGAGTGAGGGGCTTGCTCGAAGTATTCATCGAAGTTGATGGGGAGCCAGAGACGTTGCAGCTTCGTATAGTCGACGGAATTGACCACGAGGTTATACTCGGCATGGACTTCTGTCAGAAGCTGCACATCGAAACAGTGTTTGACAAGAGGTTGTGGAGAGTGAGGGAAGGAGTGTAGAGACATTTTCAGCCTGGGGAAGAAAGTAGTGTGATGAACGCGCGGATTTTTGCTGAATGTGCGGACCTGAGTGAAGTCGAAGACGAACAGAGGCGGCTGGTCGCAGAGCTGGTCGATAGGCTCATACCGCCGCCCTCGCAAGTTTTAAGTTTTACTAGTTGATTAAACACCATATGGATGTTCAAGACGCCAGACCCGTTCGACATGCGCCTCGGAGAATGACTCCGAAGATTTTGGAATTTGCGCAGCAAAAAGTCCAGCGTATGTGTAAGCAGGGGATAATAGAGCCAAGCGCTAGCGAATGGTGCAGTGCGCCGGTTATAGCTCGACAAGGTGAGGGAAAATATCGATTTTGCGTTGACTTTAGAGATTTTAACAAAGTCACGCGCCGTGATCCGTATCCAATGCCGAATATGGATTCGACTCTCAAAAAGCTGCGAAAGGCGCAGTTTATTTCGAAAATCGATCTAAAAAAGGCTTTCCACCAAATATTGTTAAGCGAGGCGAGCGAAAGTATACGGCTTTGCTGTACCATGTTTGGGGTTGTGGGAATTTTCGCGGATGCCTTTTGGCCTCAAAAACGCCCCTATCGTTCTTGTTCGGCTAGTCGACGCGCTTTTCGGGCCACAGTTTGAGCCGAACGTTTTTGCTTACCTCAATGACATCATCGTGGTTACGTAGACGTTTAAGGATCATCTGGTTTGGCTTGAGAGAGTCTTGCGAAGACTGGCTGAAGCTGGCCTTGAAGTAAATCGAGATAAGTGCGAGTTTTGCTGCTCAAGTGTGCAATTCTTGGATTTTAGACTGGATCGAGAAGGTTTGCGACTCGATCCTGATCGAGCTGTCTCAGTCCTTGGGTTTCCTGCTCCGAAAAACGTTAAACAGCTACGTTCTTTCTTGGGCATAGTTACTTGGTATTCGAGGATTATTGCACACGAGCGGAGCTTAAAATTCCTCTGGTAAAGTTACTCTGCAAACATCAGCCACGGGTATGGGAGGAGAAGCAACAAGAGGCGTTTGAGTTGTTAAGAAGAGCTCTGGGAGAGGCACCGGTGCTCGTTCTTCCAAATTTTTCGCAGCCGTTTACGGTGCAAAGTGACGCGAGCGACTATGCGATAGGAGCCGCGCTCACGCAAGAGAACGACGAAGGCGAGCATCCGATCGTGTGTGTCAGCCGAGTGTTGAATCCAGCCGAAAAGAACTACATGACTTCGGAGAAAGAGTGCCTCACACTGCTGTGGGCTATCAAGAAATTCCGTACATCGAGGGTTCGCACTTTACTGCGATCACTGATCACAGTGCCCTCAAGTGGTTGCGAAACTTGAAAGAGCCTACAGGCAGACTCGCGCGATGGGTCCTAGAGATACAGCAATGGGATTTTGAGATAGAGCACAAGAAGAGCGCTCTACATCATGTTCCCGATGCTCTCTCCAGGTCAGTTCCGGGGGATGAAGAGGAGATAGCCGCTTTCGAGTCGGTCTCAGACCCATGGTATATCAAAAGGGTGAACGATGTGTGGCGTTATCCGAATAAATTTCCCGGATGGAAATTAGAGGACGAATTGCTTTACCGTTACGCCCACGACGTCCTGTCGGATTTGGTGACCCTCGGAGAAGAAGGGTGGAGATTGGTGGTGCCGGCGGAACATAGAGTGAGAGTGTTGGAGGAGGCCCATTGCCATCCATCTACGGGTCATTTCGGTGTCGAAAAGACCCATGACAGAATGGTGAGCGAGTACTATTGGCCTAGTATATATCGCGACGTTCGAGACTTCGTCTCGCTTTGCGACTTGTGTCAGCGATTTAAGGTATCTCAGGCGGCCCCTCCAAGCTTGATGGGGAAGAGAATTGTAGAAAGGCCATGGGCAGTCGTAGCGGCAGACGTTATGGAGTTCCCCCGCAGTAAAAGCTAATTTAAATACATCTTGGTGTTTCAAGATTTATTTACTCGCTGGGTAGAGCTCAAACCTTTACGTGTGGCCAATGGGAAAGCCGTCGCCCGAGCGTTTGAAGAGCTTGTGCTTTTCCGATGGTAGTTACCGCGCTTCTCGCGAAAGTGAAGATTTATTTGTGACAGAGAAGAGAGCGAGCGTCGTGAGTGATTAAAGCCAGGGGAAGAGGTGCGCGAGAGAGAGTGAGAGAGAGTGAAGAAGAAGTCGAGGGTGCAGCGCGAGGGAGAAGAGCGACGACGGAGAAGCGCAGCATAGCAGAGAGCCGGAGGACGAGGAGATCAAGTGTCAGCGGGAGGTGACTGGAGGTTGCCACCGCGACATGTGAAGCTGAGGGTGAGGCGGAGATAGACAGCGTCCAGGCAAACTCACATCGAGGTCCAGCAGCCCTTCTCCAGAGAAAGAGCAGCAGGAGCACGGTGCAGCGGCGCCGAAGGAAGCTGCCGGTAGCTCAACGGCCTGCGGATGAGCTTCGTAAACAACAACGGTGAGTGTCCTTACTTATTCGTGTGAAATAGCGAGAAAGCGAGAGAGAGAGCAAAAGTGTGTTAGCGGGTTTGCGGTGAGGGTGGCGAGGGATTGCCACTTCCCTGCCCTGGGGGAAGCGATAAACCTTCCGATAATAAATCAAACAAGTACTCCTCCAACAGTCCTTAACGAATAATTAGAAATTAATTAAAAATGATTAATTAAGTTAGTATCTTACTTTTATTTCCTTCTCGCTAACTTAAGGATATCATTCGTATCCATAGTAGCAATCTTTTTTTCTATTATTTAAATAATCATTCTTTATTTAAAAATTACAATATAAATTAATCAGTTAAAATGCGACAAATAACTTCATTCTTTTTATTAAATGCGTTAAATTTGAAATAGAAAACGATTGTCTAATTTTAATTAACATAATTAAATTGTAAATAGTAAATAATAAACCTATGAAAAAATTCCGCAAAAATGGATCATCTCTCTCTAATTCTCCCTCTCCCTCTCTCTAATCGAGAAGCCCGCCAGAAAGAGGGGACCCGAATAACTTGGCCTCTCCCCGAATTTCCCGGATAAAGAAGGAATTTGCTAAGTAGCTTCACCAACGCATTTAAATACGGCATAAAATGATCACCAAGAAGCAGACCTTAAACAGCCCTTGAAAGAAACACTACTACGCATCGTTTACGCAAGCAGACCTCAGGCAGCACTTGAGGGAAATATTACTATGCATCATTTACACGAGCAGACCTCAGACAGCACTCGAGAGAAACATTACTACGCATCATTTACACGAGCCGACCTCAGGCACCACTCGAGGTAACAAGTTACATTACTAAGGAACAAGTTACACTACTACGTAAAATACCACTAAGGAAACACTGAAGGAAGCAAGGAAGCGAGAGACAGAGAGAGAGAAGATATTCCTTTTTTTTCACCTACTTCACACTCAATAAAAAGTAAGTTTTTCTAAGATTTTGTATTTTTTTTTTTTACTTCCAAAGAGATAGTATTAGCCAGAATCGGCTAAATATCTTTATCCTCGAAACACTTAGTAGGTCCTTTTCCAGGGCAGCATATAGGCCAACGTCGGCCTATACTGTTGTCCATTCCCGATATTCATGACTTTTTCCTAAAAATCTCGCAAACTTAATTCCTCCGCCGTCCCGAGCCCATAAGTTTCAGTACTTAGGCTCATAAAGGCGAAAAGCAGTCCACGTTATTTTTCACGCAATTGAAACGTCACCACCGACGTTACAAAAATTTTTGTAAAAATAACCCGGACTACTTTTCGCCTTTATGAGCCTAAGTACTGAAACTTATGGGCTTTTTTTCACACAGAATAAATGTTTATTTATGATTAAGATACAGAAAAACAATATTTGATTTTAATAAACAGAAAAAATAAAATACATGACTAATATTATATTTATGAATCCATTTGTTTATCTCTAAACTAAATAATAAAATATGAACTACATTTTTATTTAAATATATTTTTAGTACTAGGCAACCAGAATCGTATTCTAATTGTAATCTATAAAATTTCTATCTTGCCTGTTATATAATAAAAATTTTTATTTATTCAATTAAGAACAATTTACGAAAAAACATAATTGAATCATAAACAATAAAAATTCAAAATTTATTTGTTGTACAGCACTTCTTTGCGCGCATGACTTACCACACTATATTTGCATGCTACTAGCGATGGTCTTCATCTCTGGTTATATGCATTTAATCTGCATATTAGAAGCGTTTAGATTTACCTCTCCTGTTATCTTATCGCAATCTTATCTTTTTAACTTTGACTTGAGCTCAAGGGCGAAGCTCTGTCAAAGCCGCCTGGTAGAAGTACGGAGAGGTGGAAAAGAGAATAGTCAGGAAAAAATAAGTAAGCACAAAACAATGAATATAGATTTGTGTCGCGTCTATGGAGCAGTGAATGTCTGCGAGATGTGTGAGTCTGCGTGGATATGTGTGAGTGTATGATAGTGTATGGGAGAGCAAGTGAGTGAGAGAGAAGCGAACGAATAACGGAAAGGAGTCACAAGAGTCCGCGAGGCAGGACGAGATCAGTGGTTCGTACCAGGTGCGGTGTTCGCTAGTTTCCGGGACTGCAGCGCTTAGCGTGTGAACACGGATCGCTAGCCCTGAACTAAGGTGCTCAGGGCGCCTTGGCCGTTAGTGGGAAGTAGCTCATCGAACTCGCGTTCGACCGCGGTTAGCGTACAGCGCAAAACGCAGTAAAATAAAAATAAAATATATTAAATCTATAAATATTGTTGATTTGAATATTACAAATGCGTAATAAAACTTGTGAAATTTTATTTAAATACATAGAAAATTATAATATAAAAGTAATTTAAACATTCAAATAGTTTGTAAATTATTGATTATTAAATACAATAAATAAAAATTTTTTAACTTCTAATTACTTCTATATTCTATAGATTTTTTAATGAGAATTTATATAATGCATTGTGACAGGTGGCTTATCGAGATTAGGCCACCTGCCATGCAGTTCGAGGTAGAGTTCGCGGCGCGACTATACGCGGCGCCATCGATCAATCGATCAATGGCGCGACGCGGGAAAAGGCGCTATCGATCAAGGAATCGATAGCGCTACGCGGGAAAAAGGATAGGCGAGAGGGGAAGGAGAAGCCCTCCCCTCAATCCTTCTACTCGTTCCGCCGATGATAAGGGCCGCACGTGTTGGAATTTGTTCGAGAGTTTTTCTCCACTTTTGGCTTTTCCGATAGCGTTTTCTTCGCGAGTCTCCGTCAGAATTAGAGAGAAGACGAACATCGAAATAGGAAAAGTAAGTGGCCACTTAACCGTAATAATTAGTCCGCGAATCGATATATTTTGTATTCCCTGACGCGTGTGAGATCGCGTCAGGCATATAGATATCGGTAGATACATACGCGCGAGACCGCGTGGATCTAGTTCGATTAGGCCGTTCGAGTGCGAGTGAGAGGATCGATCTCTCTCTCTCGCACAATCATAGAATAGGCGTGCGAGTAGGAGAAAGCCACTCTTACTCGTACAACCATTGAGCACGCAGTTGAGCGAGAGGAACAAGCTCTCTCGCTCAACCATAGACTGCAGCGTCGAGTGAGAGAAACGCTTTTACTCGAGCAGTCATAGACTACGGCGGTATAGAGGGAGAACTGCTCTCTCTATATCTGTCGTCCATAGACTACACGTGTGTGTGTAGCCGCGTGGAGTGAAAAGGGTGCGCATGCACAGTGCGCACCTCGTGAATTAGTATTGCGCGTAAGGCAATACTAATTGCTCTTCACTCGCAAGGGACCTCTTCGCCATATTTGTTACATTTTTTGTATAATTTTGTCAACTCTTAGCATTAAATAAGCTTTAGCACTAAGCCGGTGTCTCTTTTCTTATTTTAATTCCCTTTAGCGTCCCTATCCCAAATACCGCCGCCTCCGCGGGTGTGCCAATCTAGCATTGGCACACAAACTGAGCAGCCGAGCCCGGTGGGAGCAACACCGGCAGCGGGGCCTTAGGCAAGGCCCCTCACACACAAGTGAATAAAAGTAGGACCAGAGGAAGGTCCTGCGCTGCTAACGGGACGTAAGCAAATTACTCCTGTTACAGCATATTATGAAATAATATACTGAAGGAAGTGAACGTTGTGAAATTCTTTTGTTTTCGATAAAAAGGACTGTGAGAATGAGAGTTATATTTGAAAATATATAAATAGATATCATTTTCTTTGAATTTATAGTTAAATTATTTTTTGTTGATACTTAAATAATTTTTTCATACACATCATAAATCTTATTTTTTAGATTTTCATATTTGTGGCTTCAGCAGATATCTATTAGTGAAATGTAAACAAATATATAACTAAAAAACACGGCAGCGAGATATAACTTACCAGATGAAGCAAAATTGGAACTTGCAAACATTATAAAACTATTAGGTAGTTTAAATTTTGAAATAGTCAGCTTATCAAAATATATGATGACTAAAGGGGTTACCCCCACTTGCGACTTTGAAAAAATCGATTTTTTGTTAATTGCATTTTTTTGAAGTATAAGTATCTGAGAATATGACCTGGAAATTTCAAGTCGATCCAAACAAAATTGACTAAGATATGTGCGTTGAAAGAGAAGAATCCGTTGTGTAAACAACCGGCTAGTCTGACACCTGGCACCCTCGACCCTCTCGACGGTTTCAGTCGATTGTTTGATGACAATGGTCGTATACCTGGCATTTACAACGTTTATAGAATAGACTGGAATTTGTGAAAACGAATTTTCTACCCCGGACCCAGAATAGATGACTCTATGTAAGTTTACAAAAAAAATTATTTTCTTCGTGTAAACTGAAATTAAAACTTTAAACGCGTTTTTCTCGAAATAGCATTTCTGAAGTTGGTGACTAAGATCACTCAAACATTAATAAACCGATCTTTTTAAAATTTTGCAGACTTATTTAATACATAAAAATCTAGTCTTTAATCGTTTGATTTTTTGTTTAAAAAAAAAATGGCCGTTTTATAGCCAAAAAACGGCCGTTTTTTTTTCGTTAAAATCAAACCATTAACTTTGACTGTCCGCCATTTTGTGAAAAATGAATATTTTTTTAAATTCTTTGATTAAAGACTAGTTTATACTTATATTTAACTAAATCTATCCACGTTTTTTGTTTCAAATGATCCACTTTGCCGCAACGTTGGTCACTGCAAACCGTATAAATAAAAACACTATTTCATTGGCGGCCATTTGCCACTTAACAATGTAATATTTTGCAATAAAAAAATTACTGAAAGTTCTTCAAGATGTATTCTTTAAGATGATATACTAATCGTTTGAAAAAGTTTTGTAGTTTTCTTTAAAAAAATTCATGAAAAAGGCCTTTTTGTTGAGCTACAAGTGGGGGTAACCCCTAAATGCTTCAGTACGCCAAAAGAAAAATTAACCTATTATTCCAATTGCACAAAATTAAAAAAAAAACTATAATACATATCGTTAATGGTACATGTAAGGTGGAAAATGTTTAAGCAATTTGTGAGAAGCATATTGAAAATGATTATATCACAGAAACATCACTAAATTATTTTACAGCTAGTGATTTGAAATATCAGTTAAAACAACTTTTATCAAACGAAAAAGTTTTATCAGATATTTTAAAAAATATGAATGATTCTAATGTAAAAGAAGATGGGGTTATAAAAGATGTTACAGATAGAAATCTATATAAGCCATTTATTAAGAATTGTCAATCAACCAATGATATATCAAAAATAACAATAATTGTTAATTTAAATGACAAAAAGCGGTAAGAGAGGGTTTTGGCCAGTACCAATAATTTTAAATAATAAGCCCTTAACTGCGAAATTCGTTTATTTTATTATTGTGGTAATAAGTGGTATTTCGATACTTTCAAGTAAACCAAAAAGTGATTTATTAAATCTCTACCTTTTTAAAGTATTTATAAAACAAATAACATTACTTCCTACTCGAGGATTTTCTATTTCTATAGATAAAGGACAAACAGAATATTTATTTAAGGTTTCCCCTCTTAGCTGTACCGTTGATTCAGTGTGCAGACCAATAATTTAAGATAGAATTTAGTTTAATGGTTATTTTGGATGCTCGTGGTGCTACCAACAAAGAAAACATTGTCTCGCAGTAAGTGGAATAAAGTACGTTACATCTCATGATGATACTTTAAGAACGCACTTATCTCATTTAGCCGATATCCAAATAGCTATTGCAAATGGAAAAATTAAAGGCCCGGATGCAATAAGGGGATTAACGCTCGAAATCGCGTAAAATTATTGTCCAAATGACGTAATTTTTAAAATGGACAAATCAATTTTTTAAAAATACTATCTTGTAGGTAAAGAAAAGGGAAATTTTTTTCCGATAGAAATTTTTTTTAACAACTTCTTTCTTTAAAAAAAAATTAAAAACCAAAAAGTTTCTACTAAATATTTTGTCTAGTTTCAATAGTTTTATAAAACATACCAGGCTGTTCAATAAGTTTTGCGGTTTGATAAGAGAGGGTGTTGCTACTGGCCTGAATTTTTTTTTCTTATTTTGGTACACTCTTCATATAAACGTATGTGAAGTTGCATTTCAATCTGTCAATTCATTCTTTGTTTACAAGCCATTTAGTATCGACGTGTCACAGTATTTTTTTACAATGGAAAAAATCAAGTATCGTGCAGTGATTAAACTTTTATTTTTGGAAGGTTTAAAAGCAAAGGAAATTTATGAACGAATGTTGAAAGTGTATAAGGACTCTTCGCCTTCAATCAGTACAGTAGAAAGATGGGTTGCTGAATTTAAACGTGGTCATACAAGCCTTGAAGAAGATCCACGTCAAGGACGTCCAGAAAAAGCAACAACACCAGAAATTGTAGAAAAAATACAGGATATCGTATTGGAAAATCGTCGAGTGACTGAAAGAGATTTAGTAGAAACCCTAGGCATCTCATTGGGCAGTGTAAGCCATATTTTGACTAAAGTATTGGGTTTTAGAAAGCTGTGTACACAATGAGTGCCGCATTCGCTAACAGTGGAATAAAAACACATTCGAATGCGACTTTCTCAGCAACATTTCGAGCGTTTTTGAAAGGATAAAGTGGATTTTGTGCGTCGATTCATCACTATGGATGAGACTTGGGTCTATCACCATAATCTTGAATCAAAACAAGAGGCTAAAGAGTGGTGTGAACCTGGTTCTTCGGCTCCGAAACAAGTTCGTATCCAGAAATCAGCCAAGAAGCTGTTAGCATCAGTTTTTTGGAATGCGAAAGAAATTTTGTTTGTAGATTACTTGCAAATTGATAAAACAATAAATTCTGAATATTATTGTAACCTTTTAGACCAGCCAAAGCAAAAATTTCGTGAAAAAAGATCCGATTTGCAGAAGAAAAAAATCCTTTTTATCAGGACAATGCACTGTGTCACAAGAGCATTTTGACAATGGTTAAAATCCATGATTTAAAATTCGAATTGTTGGAGCATCCACCGTATTCACCAGATTTGGCCCCTTACGACTTCCATCTGTTTCCAGACCTAAAAAGATTCATGCGTAGAAAGCATTTTTTATCAAATGATGAGGTCATAACAGATGTGGAAGCGTATTTTGCAACCCTTCCAGATTCTCACTTCAGGGATGGAATTCATAAATTGGAATCTCGTTGGAACAAGTGTATTGATGTTCAGGGAGACTATACTGAATATTAAAGTGTATTTCAAACCATAAAATTGTGTTTTTCTTATCGAACCGCAAAACTTATTGAACAGCCTGGTAAATCGCTGTGACTCGGTCAAATATGGTTGAAATTTTTTGAAACTTGGCACAAATATGCAGAATGTTTTAGCGTTGCCGATGGATTAATTAAAAATTCTATAAATAATTTTGGTTAATAATTATTTAATTTCAAGTACGTAAGTCTCATTAATCACGTTTTTTTAGCTTTAACGAGAAAAAGTATCAAGGGAAGTTGAAGCTACAAAAAACTTCCAGCGAGATGTTTGTTCGTCTATGTATGAAGCAGTGTTTGACAAAATTTAAAATCAATTAAACAATAAATGGCTAGGATAGAGCGTTGTTAATAAAAACGCGCGCTAGCGGCAATTTTTGCACAGCGTAAGTTCAGCATGCAGCGTTTACGTATTATGCTTATACTATTATGTTTATGTATTAAGCAGCGTGCATTTTTATTAACAACGCTCTATCTTAGCCATTTATTGTTTAACTGATTTCAAATTTTGTCAATAACTGCTTTAAACATAGTTGAACAAATGTCTTGCTTGAAGTTTTTGTAGCTTGAACTTCCCTCGATACTTTTTATCGTTGAAGCTAAAAAAACGTGATCAATGAGACTTACGTACTTGAAATTAAATAATTATTAACAAAAATTTTTTATAGAATTTTTAATTTATCTATCGGCAATGCTAAAACATTCTGCATATTTTTGCTAAGCTTCAAAAAATTTTAACCATATTTGACCGAGTTACAGCGATTTATGTTTTATAAAACTGATAAAAATAGACAAAATATTTGGTAGAAAATTTTTGATTTCTAAATTTTTCTTTTTTTTTTTAAATCGTTGAAAAAAATTCCTTTCGGGAGAAAGTTTCCCTTTTTATTACCTACAAGCTAGTATTTTTTAAAATTCATTTGTTCATTTTGAAAATTTCGTCATCTGGACTATACTTTTACGCGATTTCGAGCGTTAATCCCCTTATTGCATCTGGGCCTTCAATTATTAAAGGTGTTCGAGATTCTTTGTGTTTCAGCGAGATTTCTAATTTTGATATAATTTGATCCTTTGCATATGAGTATATGCACGATACATTATTAGGCATAACATACCAAATATGGACTAAATGAAAAAGTGGGTAGTCTAATAAGGACCCCCCCCCCCCCCCCGAATTCTACGATTTTATTGAAACTTTGATATTTTATAGAGCGTCTAAAAATAGAGGACATGTACATTTTTTTATCTGCTAATATTCACTTTAAGGGGGTGAAAACTACTCCTGAAGTTCACTTCCAAAACCATATTTCTTCAAATATCTCTGGTTTAATTCAATATTTTTCAACGAAACAAAACGAAGAATATTCGCCTTAAATAATTCAACAAAATCCCATAGGTCTTATTTTTAAAAGTTGCAGCCTCTAAATTTTATAGGGATCAAAATGTATTTTTTAAGAATTTTTTCCCTAGAAAAATTTAGCAAAATGTCAAAAAAATATAAAAAATATTTTTTTCTCTATAAAATAATAAAAATCAGTAGACGTGTTTTGTGTATTTTTGCCTAATTTTATTTTGGGGGACGAATTACCTCTGAATCACATTCAAACCACATGGAGATTTTTCGACAGAAAAAATGGCTAATTTTTTCATATTTTATTGCTTATTGAAAATTACAAAAAACGTAGTATTGTATTCTGCAATCAAAAATGTTAAGGGGGTCGAAACTACCCCTGAAGTTCGAAGTTGAAGTTCACCCTGACTCTTTTGAAAAATTAAAACACTAACTCTTAATCCCCTCATTCAACAAATCTTAAATCGCAAACGTGCCGAAGGCCTGACTTTTGTCAAAATTTTAAATGTAGACTCTTAAGCCCCTAACTCAACACATCCTAAACCACAGTGAGGTATTACTCTTTCCAAAAAATTTTAAACACACGCTTTTAATCCCCTCACCCTCCCCCCCCCCCCTCAATTCAGTTTTCAGCCTTTTGAACAACACGTCCAAAATTGCAGACAGGTCAAAAGCCTTGCTTTTGAACCAAGCAAATCCAAACTTCTGAAACTGTAAACGGAGAAACTCGATTTCATGAAGCATTTTTATTGACCATATTTTTTAATATGAGACTATAATCAAATGTTTTTCTTCATCAAAGTGAGGATTATCAACTTTTTATTATATTTCATAGTAATACAAATATACGTATTATCTATAGTCTTGTACTTCTCGTTATATTGAATTTGTTATAGTTATTATACAATATGTATTTTATTCTACCATATTATGACAGTAATGATAATCCTCCAAAAAATGTTTGAAACACAATGATTTTTTGCACCATCCGCAACGTAAAATTGTACTGTTTACACTCTCTTCAATTTCGCAACTCACTTTACAAGAATTTCCAAAACTAAAACCTATTCAATAGGATTATCAAATTTTTTGGCTTTTCGTCAATATAACCACTTTCCTACCAGGAATATTTAAAAAGATTTTTATATCTTGGTAAAGACAATTGATTGTGGATTGATTATTGTAACCTAATTATATTATTTCTTAAATGTAACTTCATATCATAATTAAGTAATATCACATTATCAGAAAATTTTCGGACAAAATTCTTCCAAATACGAAATTTGTAAACATTAAGTGGTTAAATTTTTCCTGTAGTTCCTGTTAAAATTTATTTGTCGTTAACAATTTTATTTTCTGGCATTGTTTCCTCTATAACTTTATTACAATGACCACTCCAAGAATCAAGCAATAGTATGAAGTGTTGTCCTACGTGTGGATAAAATATTTTTTCCAACCAAATTCTAAAATAATGTGCAATTAAACAACTTATTAGTCAAGTTATCCGTAATATTGCAAAATAATTGTTATTCACTGTGACAGGTGGCCTATCGAGATCAGGCCACCTGCCATGCAGTGCGAGATAGAGTTCGCGGCGCGACTATACGCGGCGCCATCGATTAAGCGATTGATGGCTTGACGCGGGAAAAGGCGCGAGAATCTGCGGCGTACCGAAACTTGGCGCTATCGATCAAGAATCGAGAGCGCTACGCGGGAAAACCGATAGGCGAGAGGGGAAAGAGGAGTCCTCCCCTCAAGCTTTCTTCTCGTCCAAGCCGTTCTTTGTGCCGCACGTGCTTTAATTTTGGACACCAAGTTACGCGATTTTCCGAGGAAGTTTTCCGCCGTTCCACAGTAGATATCGAGAGAATGAACACCGCGATAGAAAAAGTAAGTGGCCACTAGATAGTTAATATTTAGTTCGCGACTTCAAAATAATTATCTTTAGTTTTTCTGACGCGTGTGCGATCGCGTCAGGCACATAGATAGATATAAGAGAGTTACGCGTGAGACTGCGTAACTCGAAACCGATTAGGCCGTGCGAGTGCGTGTGAGAGGATCGATCTCTCTTTTGCACTACCATAGAAAAGGCGTATGAGTAAGAGAAAGCCACTATTACTCGTACAACCTGCGAGCACGCAGTTGAGCGAGAGGAACGAGCTCTCTCGCTCAACCATAGACTGCAGCGTCGAGTGAGAGAGAGAGAGAGAGACGCTCTCACTCGGGCAGTCACAGACTACGGCGGTATAGAGGGAGAACTGCTCTCTCTGTATCCGTCGCCCATAGACTTCACGTGTGTGTGTGTGTGTAGCCGCGCGAAGTGAAGAGAGTGCGCATGCACAGTGCGCACCTCAAGAATTAGTATTGCGCGTGAGACAATACTAATTGCTCTTCACTCGCAAGGGACCTCTCCGCAATAATTAACGTATTCTGTATTGTTTTGTTAATTAACTTATTATACAAGCTTTAACGAACTTCAGGTGCGTTTGTCTTAATTTATTCCCTACAGCTTCTCTATCCCGAATACTGCTGCCTCCGCAAATGTGCCAATCTAGCATTAGCACACAAACTGAGTAGCCGAGCCCGGTGGGAACAACACCGGTAGCGGGGCCTTAGGCAAGGCCCCACACACAAGAAAAGATAAAGCAGGACCAGAGAAAGGTCCTGCGTTGCTAACAGGACGGAACAAATTACCCTCGTTACATCACGTACTTAACTGTTATTAATTTTTCAGATTTTGAAGCTTCTAAGTATACATTATCAGGTCTAAATGAGTTTTGTTCTACTACAGGGCCAAATTTACCACTCGATTCTTTTAAAACAAGTAAAAGCGAAGATCGTAATAGTCCAGTAGCTGATATGAGCGGTCGTATCGTGTAACTGTACGTTATAGCTGAAACAGATTGAACGAGACATTATACTTATTTTTCTCCTTTAATGATAATGTTTTGCCAGAATGCATCACTAGCTGAAATCTACTTTAATTTGAATTGTATAAATTTTTAAACCCTATACTTAATATACATGACCGAATGTCAGTGAGAAAAGCGTCTGCTGCGCTTAAAAGTTCTGCTGCATTTTCTAGCGTTTTTCTTGTTATAAACTTATTTATGTTTCTAGACACTATTCTGTGTGCAAGTTTAATCTTGAATAACCAATTTTTAGGAGCTTCAAATCTAATATCATCAAATTTAAATTTTCTTTAGCTTGCAAGGTCCACCGAATTATATCGTGGTCATGAGTAATTGTAGTGCTGTCGAGAGCAGCTTTCAAATTATCCAGCATATACTGACAAATTCGTGCGATTTTTTCTAAATATGTACCACCTTTATTAATTATATGAGTCCAACGTCGCAGCAGACTTATAAATACAACTTTTCCTAATTGGTTCTAAACAGTTTTGAGACTTAAATTTTCAATGAATGAGTAAATAAAAGTTAAGTTGATAAAAATTAAATAAAAATTGTAACGGGGTGTCTCGTCGGTGCACGTGCGGGCTTCTCCCTTACACATGCACACTGCTGCGGACGCAGCTGTCCTTCGGTGCGACATTGAATGCTGACGGGCGTTAGCTGACGTGCAATGACACTTGCGTGCAGTGCCAATCCTATTACAACGCAGGGTCTTCCTTGGATCCTTTTTTCTATTACGTAAGAGGCCTTACTCCACGGCCTTGTGGCCAGTGATACTCTCTACCAGGCTCAGCTAGGTCAAGTGCATGCCAACTGAAGGTTGACACGCCCACGGAGGCAGCGATATTCGGGAAAGGTACGCTAGGAAGAGGAAAGGTAAATAAGGCGCACTCGTTTTGCGCAGTCAACTTTATTCGAGTAAATTATTATAAAATTTGGTACAAAAGTCGCTCATTTACTATTATCAGGCCCTTTGCCGAGAGTCGCAATTCAAATTAACGCACGCGCAATTGGTTTCCACGGGACACGCCCTGCGCATGCGTATCGATTACTCGCCTTGCTATGTTCACTCAGCGAGACGTGTGAACCAGCCCTAACACATCGTTTAATAAGTCCCGAGACTAACAACGAAAACAACATTTTTTTTCAAAAATCATGTTTATTCATCAATATAATCACCATTTAGAGTGATACAATCTTTTCAACGCCCTTCTAACATTTCTATACCATGTTTATAGAAGGATTTATCTTTTGCTTCAAAAAAGGCTTCAGTTTCGGCATTGACCTCCTCATTCGAGCCAAATTTTTTTCCCTAGAGCATTTTTTTTAAACCAGCAAAGAGCCAGTAGTCGCTGGGGGCTAAATCTGGCGAATACGGGGGTAGGGAAGCAAATCAAAGCCTAATTCGTTCAATTTTGCCATTGTTTTCATGGACTTGTGGCATGGTGCATTGTCTTGGTGAAAAAGGATTTTTTTCTTCTTCATGTGCTGTCGTTTTGCTGCGATCTCTTCCTTCAAACATACCAACAAGTCAACATAATAATCACTGTTGATCGATTTACCTTTTTCCAGGTAGTCAATAAAAATCACGCCGTGTGTATCCCAAAAAACAGACGCCATAACTTTGCCAGCAGACTGCTGCGTTTTTAAACGCTTTATGCGGCTTTCGCCAGCCATGCGCCACTCAGATGATTGCCGATTCGACTCCGGAGTGAAATGATGTATCCATGTTTCATCCATGGTCACGTATCGAAGCAGGAGATCCTTTTTATCGCGAGTAAATAGCGATAAACAGCTCTCTAAATCATCGACTTGTTGTTGTTTTTGTTCCACTGAAAGCAATCGCGGCACCCACTTGGGAAAAACCTTTTTCATGCTCAATTTTTCATGAAGGATTGTAAATACGCTTCCAGATGATATCTGTGTCATTTCTGCAATCTCACGGACCTTCACTTTGCGATTTTTCATTACAATTTTTAACACTTCACTCACATTTTCCTGTGTAACGGCTTCCAATGGCCTACCCGGACGTTCCGCATTGTTTGTGTCCGTACGACCACGTTTAAACTCAGCATACCAACGACAAATCGTTGGTTTGGATGGAGAGGAGTCCGGGTAATGTTTTTCAAGCCATTGCTGGGCTTCTACAGTGTTTTTACCCATTAACACTAGAAGTGCCAAGACTTATGATCCCCCTTGAACCGCCACCGTGACAATTTTGTCCCAATAATCAACATTACAGTCTGTCAAGTAAGAGCGTGGTTGACTTCACTGACAGGTAATAAAAGATTTTGCTTTAATTCCTTCGCGAGCCAATAGAGGAAAGCTTTTTCCTTGATGCATTATCAATAAAGATTCAGTTGTCGTTGATCTTTTAAAAGAGAATCACGTTAAACGCCATGAGTGCTAAGTACGCGTCGCGCTACGAGGCTGTGTTCCTTTGCATCTACCCGAAAGGTCCGAAAATGTCGCAATCAGCGGCTGCTAAATATATGAGAAAGTCGAAGGCATTTGTACAGAAGTGGATACAGCGATATAAAGTGGCTAAAAATGTCGATGATTTACCAGAACGTGGCTCGATAGGAAAAGTGAACAAAAAAGATGAAAAAAGAATAGTGAATCTGTTTTCGCGGAATCCTGCTTTAACACTGCGGCAAGGACAAGCAAAATTAATGGCAAAAGGTTTAGATATATCCTACGAAACTATCCGAACCCATCTTCGTACTCATCATCTGAAATGGCGCAACACAATGAAGAAGCCTCTGTTGACTGAAAAACATGTGACAAAGCGACTCGCTTGGGCGCATGAGAATATTGATAGAGATTTTGAAAATGTCATTTTTATTGATGAATGTTCTATATGGGCACGTTCTGTCCTCACGCGAGCCTGGTCAACTTTCACCAATAGGCTTGTTCAGCGGACCGTAAAACATGGAATAAAGGTGCATCTTTGGGACTGCTTCTCAAAGCAGGGATTCGGCACTTTGCACCTCTTTACTGACAACCTAAATGCCGAGAAAATGATAAAAATCTACAAAAAGGCTTTACTGCCATCTGCCAAACGATGGTTCATCACAAAAAATGAAGATTGGATTCTGCAGGAGGACAACGATCCTAAACACCGCAGCAAGCTCTGTACTCAGTGGAAGACTCAATCTGGCATCGTTACATTGGATTGGCCGTCGCAGTCGCCCGATGCAAACCCTATTGAAAATGTGTGGGCATATATTAAACGGAAGCTTCGTGGAAGACGCACATACACTTTGAAGCAGTTGTCTTACGAAATTCGTCGGATCTGGAGATCCTTGCCACTAGAATACGCCGTCAAATTAGTAGAAAGCATGCCTCGGAGATGCCAGGTAATTATCGACGCCGGTGGTGACTGGACACATTATTGACCGAATTGCATCATTGTTTGTAATGTGTACAATGTATATATAAATATTAAAGTTTCATCAAATAAATTTTTTTATAAATTAACACGACCACGCTCTTACTTGACAGACTGTATGTAAGTTACTTGAAAGTATGTGTATTTATTTATTAAAATCTAATTATTAATCCTTTTAAAACAAATACAATAAATAGTAATATATAATAAATTCAAATAATCTTCAAACTATTTATTATTACAATGGCAAATATTACATAAATAATATTCTTGACCAGTGCATTTAGTTCATACAGTTTTTTTTACACATGTGGCACTTCACAGAAGACTTATTACTTGTGCATTTTGACTTGACCTGAAAACTTGTACGTTTTTCTTGTCTTTCTGGTAGGTTTTCTGGAATTTCTATAAGAATTGCTGTTTTTCTAATATTCATGTTCTGTGATCCCAGTTCTTCTCCCAGTTGCAATAAAAAGTCTTTACGTTTAATTTTGCTGTTGTTGATAGTTTTATACAATACCCATGCGTATATAGCCGCCAAATCTAACAGATTATAAAATGTATGAACTGGCCAACGTTTAGTAGCCGCCACTACTGTATATTTCCTGCTCATCGAATCTACAACATCTACTCCATACTTTGTGCTGTTGTAGATACGCACTGTTTCCGGTTTTCTCTTTGAACTAGAACTTATTGTTATATCTTTATGCATAGTGCTGAGTATTAGAACATTTTGATTTGGCTTAGTCTGATAAACAGTCAAAGTTGTGTCACTAGTTTTTAAGAGAGACGTCTTGTATGATCCTTCTTTAGCAGTTTTTATGGAAATAGGAATTTCTCTTTGAACTATATTTACAGTGCCTACAATACTAGTATTTTTAACACATCGTTCAATAAGTCCCGAGACTAACAACGAAAACAACATTTTTTTTCAAAAATCATTTTTATTCATCAATATAATCTCCTTTTAGAATGATACAATCTTTCCAACGCCTTCCCAACATTTCTATACCATGTTTATAAAAGGGTTTATCCTTTGCTTCAAAATAGGCTTCAGTTTCGGCAATGACCTCCTTATTTGAGCCAAATTTTTTTCCCTGGAGCATTTTTTTGAGATCAGCAAAGAGCCAATAGTCGCTGGGGGCTAAATCTGGCGAATACGGGGGGGTGGGGAAGCAAACCAAAGCCCAATTCGTTCAATTTTGCTATTGTTTTCATGGACTTGTGGCATGGTGCATTGTCTTGGTGAAAAAAGATTTTTTTCTTCTTTATGTGCGGTCGTTTTGCTGCGATCTCCTCCTTTAAACGTACCAACAAGTCAATATAATAATCACTGTTGATCGATTTACCTTTTTCCAGATAGTCAATGAAAATCACGCCGTGTGTATCCCAAAAAACAGACGCCATGACTTTGCCAGCAGACTGCTGCGTTTTTGGACACTTTGGGCGGCTTTCGCCAGCCATGCGCCAGCCATGCGCCACTCAGATAATTGCCGATTCGACTCCGGAGTGAAATCCTTTTTATTGCGAGTAAATAGCGATAA
This sequence comes from Chalcis sispes, assembly GCA_949987625.1. NCBI lineage: Eukaryota > Metazoa > Arthropoda > Insecta > Hymenoptera > Chalcididae > Chalcis > Chalcis sispes. The sequence goes on from OX465095.1 coordinate 49,560,141, forward strand.
ACAGCTCTCTGAATCGTTGACTCGTTGTTGTTTTTGTTCCACTGAAAGCAATCGCGGCACCCACTTGGAAAAAACCTTTTTCATGCTCAATTTTTCATGAAGGATTGTAAATACGCCTCCAGATGATATCTGTGTCATTTCTGCTATCTCACGGACCTTCACTTTGCGATTTTTCATTACAATTTTTAACACTTCACTCACATTTTCCTGTGTAACGGCTTCCAATGGCCTACCCGAACGTTCCGCATCGTTTGTGTCCGTACGACCACGTTTAAACTCAGCATACCAACGACAAATCGTTGGTTTGGATGGAGAGGAGTCCGGGTAATGTTTTTTAAGCCATTGCTGGGCTTTTACGATGTTTTTACCCATTAAAAAACAATGTTTTATGAACACGCGAAACTCGTTTTTTTTCCATTTTTCAAACAAATTACGAAGTAACTTTACTCTAACCTCGAGAACTCTGCTGTCTGTGATCCCATTGACGTGAAATTTTTACACATTTCATGTAAGGGTTCGCACTCCATGGAAACGTGGCTAGTTTGGTACTACTAGCACCATCTCTGGCTTGGTCTCGGGACTTATTGAACGATGTGTTAGACTTCAAATATCCCGCTAGTAAAAGTGAAGAGAAAAAGTTGTCACAAGTAACATTTCTACCTTTGTGAATGTAAGGTTCCATCAATTTCTTTACCACCCAGTCACCTAAACGCTCGTCATTAGGTTTGTGATCATCTTTTCCAAGGTAAGGAAACGCATTTATTATATAATTTGCATCTTTGTCAACAGCCATCCAAAACTTTTGGCCATACTTATTTGGCTTTGAGCTCATGAACTGGGTAAATCGGCAACGGCATTTAGATGGAAAAGCTGTTCGTCAATCGTTATATACGGCCCAGGTATGTAAAAAGCTTGTGCGTTCGCGATAAATTCATACCAAATTTCCGAAATCATAGCAAACTTATCTTTATTGGGTCTTTGGCGTCTGCTGGATTTATGATCGAAACGCAGGTACTTCATTATCTCACGAGAACGATTTCGAGACATTGTCGCCTTTATTATAGGATTACCCCATTTTATCGACCATAATGAATCCAGGTCTAAGTTATGTGTACCGATTGCACCACGTATGTAAAGTACAGAAATAAATGCCTCCAATTCTTTTATCGTTATGTACCAGTCTTTATCTTGTAATTCGCGTCGCGCCTCTTCCATAGTACACTCTAAGATAGTCTGCATCATTTTTTTCGAAACCATTAGTTGCCAAGCATTTTTACAAGTTTCATCTACGTTGCGCTTAGCGTGTGGAGTTAGCCCAACGCGATCTCTAAAAACATTTTGACATCCATACCTACCAGGTGTACTGCCAGCTTCAATTACTGTCCAGACAGTACCATCGGGAGAAACAAGTGTTGAGCCTAATGTCATTTCAAAACGAGGATTTGTCAATGCAGACGGCCGACTGCAACGGCCTCGAACTCCTCGACCACGAGCTCTTTGACCTCGTCCTTGTCTTTAACTTGGTACTTGATCTTGGGCTTCAGTCTCGACGCTCATCAAACTTGTTGCTTCTAAAATATAAAAATAATATAAAACGATAGCTAACAACACAACAAACTCATGTAACAAACTAACAACACAAAACATTAATAAAGAAACAACAAATAAATAGTGATGTAGACTAAAAGAGTAAAAAAAATACATACCTTGAGGTGTTTCTCTCTGAATGGTGTAGTCAGATTCGTCAGAAGAAGAAATGAAACTGTTTTCTAACTCGTAATCGTCGTCAGAATATTCCAAAGGCTCGCCATCTCATTCGTCCTCTAAAATATCATTCAAACAGGACACAATTTCTTGCGTTTTCAATATTCTGCGACGTTGACTACACATATCTATAATACGTAAGGTATGCGCTTGTAAAAACAAAAACGTACACTCTTTACGCAGAACGACGACGAACTAAATTGAAACAATCATTGCTCAACTGTTTAGTCGCTCCTTCACTCACGCAACTAGCCAGAGCAATGACTTTTCGTCGAATTACTGCTTAGAAACTTGGCGGGACAAAAACGACATGGCGGCAATTCTAGGTAAATCTGATATTATTTTATTTACTATTGTTTTTATTACATAGAAAACATATTAAATTTAATAAATACAGTAAATGATGAAAAGTCAAAAAGTTTCATGGTCTTAAGTGGAAAAAATAAAAAGTTAGTGACGATTGAACTTGCGGGTGGGACAAAAATGGAATGGTGGCGCTTCTAGTGTTAAAAAACAATGTTTTATCAACACGCGAAACTCGCTTTTTTCCATTTTTTAAACAAATTACAAAGTGACTTTACTCTAACCTCGATAACTCTGCTGTCTGTGATCTGATCGACGTAAAATTTTCACACGTTTCATTAAAGGTTCGCACTCTATGGAAACGTGGCCAGTTTGGTACTACTAGCACCATCTCTGGGTTAGTCTCAGGACTTATTGAACGATGTGTTAATACCTCGCGGGCTGTTTCAAGCATAGAGATAATACTTTATCACGTTCAACCTGGCGCATTTCTTCGAAGTCCGTATGATCGGCGGGCTCGAGATTATCAGTTATTTATTCGTTTGGCGGCGCTTGTTTGTTTGACTATTTTTTCTGTTATCAGTGGCTTGAGTCTGAAGTCTAGTTGCATGAAATTGTTATAAAGTACTTATAAAACTTTATTTACGAATTGTAAAATATATATACAAATAAAATACAAACTACATGTGGACCACCGGTGGTTCACGCCGCCAGATGAAAGCGATGCCTGTGAACCACCGGTGGTTCATGTCGGGCTGAACGTGTTAAAATAGAGTGAGCGAGGTATGGGAACTCGTGTAAATGGAAGTGTCTTGCTTAAAGAAAGAGAAAGAGAATCGGATACCCCGTCTTTTGTCTTTGTCTACTCGCTTTTGGTTGGTTATTGACGACGACTAGCACTAATGTGATTGGGAAATTCCGCGAGCATACGTCAACGATTGTTCTGCAATCCGCGTATGTATAATATAGATACCTATTTATTTTGAGCATAAGAAAAAGCAACAAATAAAGGAAAATGACAATATATTGCATCAAATTTTCAATATGTTTTGTTTTAAACATTATTTTCTCTGATATTTAATTTATATGAAATCTTTAATATTAAAATTTGAATTATAAAGGAAACTTTAAATAATGATAAACTAAGACTATAAAAAATTTAGGTACTCATTTTTTAAATTAATTTTGCTTATCCTGTTGTAAATTTATAAAGATTTTAGCAGAAAATATTTAATATTATTTTTGTCTGAAATTGAAAAAATTAAGAAAAAAAATTTTTTTTATTCCTTTCTAACATACTATTGTATGTATGTGACTAACAAAACATATAAAAAAAAATATTTTAAACGAAAAAGAAATTACTATTGGGATTTGAACCTAATTACGAGGACGTTTCAAATATGATGGAGACAAACGCTGTAGATGGCGCGCATGTATGTTTTAAAGGTCGTGGCTTGAGTATGTGATAGCTGGGTCCCTTACGAACAGTGTGGCATAGTTTTCGTCGGGAGTGCATGTTTCACGCGCGTGCTACGACCATGAGTGAACGTCAAGTGCCCACTGCCATTGCGCAACGTATTGTCATTCGTTTTTTAGTGTGGGAAGGCGTTAAAAATTCGGAAATTTTTCTGCGTTTGCAAAATCAGTTCGGTAGTGAGTGCCTGAGTAGGGCTGCTGTGTTTAAATGGGCCAAAGCATTCAAGGATGGTCGCGAAACCGTCGAGAATCAGCTGCATGATCGTCGACCGCGAACCAGCATCACACCAGACAACATTTGCCGCGTAGAACAACTCATTTTGGAGGACCGTAGGATGAATGTTCGAGACATTTCGGCTGAACTCGACATCAGTATTGGTAGTGTAGAGTCTATCATCCACGAACACCTTCAATATCGCAAAATAACGGCGCGATGGGTTCCTTAACTGTTGAACTTCGAGCAAAAATTCACGCGGTTGGAAGTTTGTCGCTGCTTGCTGATGCGATACGAGGTGGAGGGGGACGGTTTTTTAACGCGAATCTTCACTACAAACGAGACACGAGTACACTATTACACTCCCAAAAACAAGATGTCGTCTAAAGAGTGGAGGAAGAAGGAGTAAGGGGCACCAGTCAAAGCGAATACAACCAGGCCGAGGGTAAGGTTATGTGTACTGTGTTCTGGGACCGGCGGAGCGTGCTGTACGTCAATTTTCTGCGCACCCAACGTTCCATCAATGCTGCATACCACTCTTACCTTCTGAAAACACACGTGAAACCCGCTTATCGCTCGAAACGGAGGAGCATTCCAGCACGAAGTGCGATTCTTCTCCAGGAAAACGCGCGCTCTCATACCGCGCGTCTCACGCTCGATACAATATCGAAATTGGAGTGGGAAGCACTGGAACACCCCCCCCCCCCCACCCCCTACAGTCCGGATTTATTACCCTGCGACTACCACATGTTTGGACCACTGAAAGAAGCCCTCGGAGGTCAAAGATTTAACGCCGACAACGAGGTAGAGGAGTTCGTGCGCACATGGCTGTCCGAGTTGCCCAAGGAATTCTTCGATACTGGCATCAAAAAGCTTCCGAAAAGGTGGACAAAATGAGTAATTTGTAAGGGGGAGTACCTAGAAAAACTGTAAATTTTTGTAAATTTTTTCGATAGTAAATAAACGTGTCAGAGCGTTTGTCTCGATCATATTTGAACCGCCCTCGTACTTATTTAAGATATTTTAACCTCATGCCCCTACCGATTCAGCTATTTTAAGAAGTCTAAATTGGAATAAAAATTGTAATATATAAGTTGTACCCCTTTGGAGTTTATTGTTTTAATTTTCCTCTCTATGTTTTGTCATTCCTCCGCCCATAATTGTAGCACCAACCAGGAACGAGTAGACAGAGAAAGAAAAAGAGGTCTCCGATTTCTTTCTCTTCCTTTGACTAAGACAAGATTAAAGCCCGCTCGCTCACTCCATTTTAATATTACCTCTATGGTTTTAAGGCGTATGAACCAGCCCTAATACTTCACGGGCTGGCTATCGGTTGGACGCGACCTCTCGTGGCCAATCGGGAGAGTACACGCGTGTAGTCTCGCACACGCGGGCACACACACACACAAGCTATCGATCTATATGTGAGTGAGAGCTGACCTCTAACGAATTTATTTCGTAAATACGCAATCGCACGCTAGATATTAATTACGGTAAATACACTAACAATGATGTGGAAATAAAGTTTTTGGAAAAATAATTTTTTTTCCATTTTCAACCCGTGCAAAATAAGAAAATTATTTTTTTGTCAATCTTTTTTCCTTGATATAATTTGATATGGAAGAAAAATATTACTTGTTATTGGCAACAATTATTTATAGTATTTTTTAAATTTATTACAAAAAAATAGAATTTGTGAAACAAATTTTCATTTTTAGAATAACAGCATTTCATTTATGAATTTATATGATACAAAAAATTTTTTTTACGTGAATATACATTTAATAAAAAATATAATTAAATTACAATCATTAATCTTCAACTAACTGTCTTCACCAAGATATAAAAATCTTTTCAAATATTCCTGGTATGAAAGAGGTTATATTGACGAAAAGCCAAAGAAATTTGATAATCCTATAGATTTTAGTTTTGGGAACTCTTGTAAAGTGAGTTGCGAAATTGAAGAAAGTGCAAATATTGCAATTTTACGTTGCAAATGGTGCAAAAAAATCATTGCGTTTCAAACATTTTTTTTGAGGATTATCATTACTGTCATAATTTTGTAGAATAATACATACTAGGCTGTTCAATAAGTTTTGCGGTTCGATAAGAAAAACCCAATTTTATGGTTTGAAATACATTTAAATATTCAGTATAGTTTCCCTGAACATCAATACACTTGTTCCAACGAGATTCCAATTTATGAATTCCATCTCTGAAGTGAGAATCTGGAAGGGCTGCAAAATACGCTTCCACATCTGTTATGACCTCATCATTTGATGAAAAACGCTTTCTACGCATGAATTATTTTAGGTCTGGAAACAGATGGAAGTCGCTAGGGGCCAAATCTCGTGAATACGGTAGATGCTCCAACAATTCGAACTTTAATACATGGATTTTAGCCATTGTCAAAAGGCTCTTGTGACTCGGTGCATTGTCTTGATGGAAAAGGATTTTTTTCTTCTGCAAACCGGGTCTTTTTTCATGAATTTTTTCCTTCAGCTTGTCTAAAAGGTTACAATAATATTCAGAATTTATTGTTTTACCAGTTTGCAAGTAATCTACAAACAAAATTTTTTTCGCATCCCAAAAAACTGGTGCTAACACCTTCTTGGCCGATTTCTGGACACGGACTCGTTTCGGTGCCGAAGAACCCGGTTCATACCACTCTTTAGCCTCTTGTTTTGATTCATAATCATGGTGATAGACCCAAGCCTCATCCATAGTAATGAATCAACGCACAAAATCCCTTTTATCCTTTCAAAAACGCTCTAAATGTTGCTGAGAAAGTCGCATTCGAATGTGTTTTTATTCCATCGTTAGCGAATGTGGCACCCATTATGCGGCACCTAAATGCCTCGGGCTTTTACTAAATCTCTTTCAGTCACTTAACGATTTTCCAATATGTTGTTGCTGTTTTTGGACGTCCTTGACATGGATCATCTTCAAGGCTTGTAGAACCACGTTTAAATTCAGCAACCCATCTTTTTACTGTACTGATTGAAGGCGAAGAGTCCTTATACACTTTCAACATTCGTTCATAAATTTCCATTGCTTTTAAACCTTCCAAAAATAAAAATTCAATCACTGCACGATACTTGATTTTATCTATTGTAAAAAAATACTGTGACATGTCGATACTAAATGGCTTGTAAACAAAGAATGAATTGACAGATTGAAATGAAATTTAACATACGTTCATATGAAGAGTGTACCAACATAACAAAAGAAAATTTAGGCTAGTAGCAACACCCTCTCTTATCGAACCGCAAAACTTATTGAACAGCCTGGTATTGTATAATAACTATAACAATTTTAATATAACGAGAAATATAAGACTGTAGATAATACGTATTTAGCTGTAATACTATACATTCCACGTACAGATACAAAATATCTTACTATTCTACTGACTAATTATGAATGATAAATTCACGATAAATTGATTTATTTATTAATAATTTATACATCCGTACACGAAATAATATGAACTATTATTATTATTATTATTATATGTGACAGTGATTGAAAAAAAAACTTTTACTATAAAATATGATAAAAAGATAATAATCCTTACTTTGATGAAGAAATATAACACATAGTTCAATAAGTCCCGAGACTAACCCAGAGATAGTGCTAGTAGTACCAAACTGGCCACGTTTCTATAGAGTGCGAACCCTTACATTAAACGTGTAAGAATTTCACGTCGATCGGATCACTGACAGCAAAGTTATCGAGGTTAGAGTAAAGTCACTTTGTAATTTGTTTGAAAAATGGAAAAAAGCGAGTTTCGCGTGTTAATAAAACATTGTTTTTTAATGGGTAAAAACACCGTAGAAGCCCAGCAATGGCTTGAAAAACATTACCCGGACTTCTCTCCATCCAAATCAACGATTTGTCGTTGGTATGCTGAGTTTAAACGTAGTCGTACGGACACAAACGATGCGGAACGTTCGGGTAGGCCATTGGAAGCCGTTACACAGGAAAATGTGAGTGAAGTGTTAAAAATTGTAATAAAAAATCGCAAAGTGAAGGTCCGTGAGATTGCAGAAATGACACAGATATCATCTGGAAGCGTATTTACAATCCTTCATGAAAAATTGAGCATGAAAAAGGTTTTTTCCAAGTGGGTGCCGCGATTGCTTTTAGTGGGACAAAAACAGCAACGAGTCGACGATTCAGAGAGCTGTTTATCGCTATTTACTCGCTATAAAAAAAATTTCCTGCAGCGATACGTGACCATGGATGAAACATGGATACATTATTTCACTCCGGAGTCGAATCGGCAATCACCTGAGTGGCGCATGGCTGGCGAAAGCCGCCCAAAGCGTCCAAAAACGCAACAGTCTGCTGGCAAAGTCATGGCGTCTGTTTTTTGGGATACACATGGCGTGATTTTCATTGTCTACCTGGAAAAAGGTAAATCGATCAACAGTGATTATTATATTGACTTGTTGGTACGTTTGAAGAAGGAGATCGCAGCAAAACGACCGCACATGAAGAAGAAAAAAATCCTCTTTCACCAAGACAATGTACCATGCCACAAGTCCATGAAAACAATGGCAAAATTAAACGAATTAGCCTTTGATTTACTTCCCCACCCCCCGTATTCGCCAGATTTAGCCCCCAGCGACTACTGGCTCTTTGCTGATCTCAAAAAAATGCTCCAGGGAAAAAAATTTGGCTCGAATGAGGAGGTCATTGCCGAAACTGAAGCCTATTTTGAAGCAAAGGATAAATCCTTCTATAAACATGGTATAGAAATGTTGGAAAGGCGTTGGAAAGATTGTATCACTCTAAAAGGAGATTATATAGATGAATAAAAATGATTTTTGAAAAAAAATGTTGTTTTCGTTGTTAGTCTCGGGACTTATTGAACGATGTGTTATTTGATTATATTCTCATATTAAAAAGTATGATCAATAAAAATGCTTTATGAAATCAAGTTTTTCCGTTTACAGTTTCAGAAGTTTGGATTTGCTTGGTTCAAAAGCAATGCTTTCGATCTGTCTGCAATTTCGGACGTGTTGTTCAAAAGGTTGAAAACTGAATTGGAGGGTGGGGGGGAGGGTTAGAGGATTAAGAGCGTGTGTTTAAAATTTTTTGGAAAGAGTAATACCTGTCTGTGGTTTAGGATGTGTTGAGTTAGGGGCTTAAGAGTCTGCGTTTAAAATTTTGACAAAAGTCAGGCCTTCGGCATGTTCGCGATTAAAGATTTGTTGAATGAGGGGATTAAGAGCTAGTGTTTTAATTTTTCAAAAGAGTCAGGGTGAACTTCAACTTTAAACTTCACGGGTAGTTTTGACCCCCTTAACATTTTTGATTGCAGAATACAATACTATGTTTTTTGTAATTTTCGATAAGCCATAAAATATGAAAAAATTAGCTATTTATCTATTGAAAAATCTATATGTGTTTGAAATGTGATTTAGGGGTAATTTGCCCCCGAAATAGAATTAGGCAAAAATACACAAAACATGTCTACTGATTTTTATTATTTTATAGAGAAAAGAATATTTTTAATATTTTTTTGACATTGTTCTAAATTTTTCTAGGAAAAAGAATTCTTAAAAAATACATTTTGACCCCTATAAAATTTAGGGGCTGCAACTTTTAAAAATAAGACCTATGGGATTTTGTTGTATTGTTTGAGATAAATATTTTCCATGTTGTGTCGTTAAAAAATATTAAATTGAACCAGTGATATTTAAAGAAATATGATTTTGGAAGTGAACTTCAGGAGTGGTTTTCACCTCCTTAAGTGAACATTTAGTCCAGTCAAATTAGTCCTCAAAATAGAAGTAAGGTTACAAAAATTCCCATAGAGCTAAAAATCTGTATGAATGTCCAGAATACTATTATAAATGAATTGTGAGAAGTTCCCATCAATCCCCCTTGTGCAAAAAATTTTATTGATGGTGAAAGTTTGCAAAAATGGGTTTTTTGCGTTTCTTAGCTAAACGGTGAGTTTTACAGCAAAAATAGTTGAGACAAAAATTGTAGATCATCCAATTTTCTACAAAAAATGTATCTACACTTTTTTTTATAAGTATTGCCATTTCCGTGATATAGCGGTTAAAAGAATTGAAAAAAATATTTTATTAGTAATATGCACGTTAATGTACTTTTATATACATTTTTGAAGCGTTATACGAGTAAAAATATGAGTCCCTATGTCTTATACATACAAATTATAAAATTCTTAGAACATAAATAAACGTCAAAAACTCCGCCCCTATTTTCATTTAGTCGCATGGCCTTGAGTAACATCTGTCTTCCATTCAATTGTCAGCGTGGCGATGCTCGTATACCTGCTCCGTTTCGAGGGTCTCATACTCAACAAAATACTGTTAGTCGTAAGCATTCCTTCGTAGTGACAACTCGTGGCTATCGCTTATATTTTGTAACAAAGTTTGTGCATTTTACTGTTTTTAAAAAAAAATGTCGCAACTCTGCTTTATTTGTAGTCAACCTTTGACTGAAAGTGGAGTTGTTACTGTTGATCGCGGCATGAAAGCATTAATTGATGCAAGTATTAAAAGAGGTGATGAGTTTTCGGAGTACCTGAAAGACCAGACATCTATAAAAATTCATGTGCAGTGTCGAAAAAATTATACTCGAAAAAGTAGCATTAATGTCGGGAAAAGACGGCGCCAAGAAGAAGAAGCTGGTTCATCAAAAATAAGTCCTCCTCGTACTAGAACACAAGTAGGTGAAACTACATTTTGCTTTAATCAGTGTTGTTTATTTTGCGGCAATGAATTAAATGAAGAGTTGGAGAAGAAAAAAGCACTGCAGTACCGACGTAAAATTTTTAAAGTGACTACACTTTCGTTCAAAGACAGTATTCTAACTATAGCTAAAACTCGTTGTGATGATGTAGCCAAAGCTGTTGCTGCTCGAATTGAATTTGAATATGATTTAGTCGCTGCCGAGGCTAAGTATCATAACGATTGCTACAATTCTTTTTTGAAACCGACCACTGGGGGTAAAGTCGGTCGTCCTCAAGATGAAGCTACAAATATTGCGATGAGAGAAATATTTAAGTATATTGAAAATAACGATGATTGTCAATTCACATTAGACGAATTGAAAAGTATTTGTAAAAAATCAATAATAGATAATAGAACCATTAAAATGCGATTGAAGTTGGAGTATGGTGATAAAATTATTATTACAGAAAAATCAGGATCATTAACATTCTTATGTTTTATTGATAGTCACCATGATATTTTAAATCAAGCTTGGTACGAAAAAAAAAAAAACAGATAAAAAAGAAGAGCGATTTCGCATCTTAGAAGCTGCAGCTGCAGTTACTCCCACCTGCACCAGAAAAACTCCTTAACACAATCTTTTGCAATTGTAAAAAAGGTTGCAATGCTAAATGCGGCTGTAAAAAGGTTGGACTGTTTTGTTCTTTAGCATGTACCAATTGTCAAGGACAGTCGTGCTCTAATGTTGAATCGATACTAGATGAGGATAATTACGATATTAGTGATGAGACATATGATGCATCACTTTTAGAACATATTTGTATCCAGGAATATGAAGAAAAAGAAGATGAAGAAATAGAAGAACAAGAAAACGAAGACAGTACACTAGAAGTTCCATTGGATTATTATGAATCCGATGAATAATTTTTCCAAATTATTTTTTCATTTACATATTACATAATTTACACAATTATCATTTTCAATACTCAATTTGAATTCAATAGGATCACAATAGATCGTGGAATAGGCCTACTGGGGAAACCACGTTAAAAAAAAGCGCCAAGCACACTACCTCATAGGTGGTGTGGAAACGTGTGCATATTACGAATAAAATATTTTTTTCAATTCTTTTAACCGCTATATCACGGAAATGGCAATACTTATGAAAAAAAGTGTAGATACATTTTTTGTAGAAAATCAGATGATCTACAATTTTTGTAGAAACTATTTTTGCTGTAAAACTCACCGTTTAGCTAAGAAACGCAAAAAACCCATTTTTGCAAACTTTCACCATCAATAAAATTTTTTGCACAAGGGGGATTGATGGGGACTTTTCACAATTCATTTATAATAGTATTCTGAACATTCATACAAATTTTTAGCTCTATGGGAATTTTTGTAACCTTCAAAGTCTTATTTGACTGGACTAATTAGCAGATAAAAAAAGTACATTTCTTTTATTTTCCGATACTCTATAAAATATCAAAGTTTCAATAAAATCGGAGAGTTCGGGTTGGGGGGGGGGGGTTCCTTGTAAGTGTAAAATCAAACTAAAGTATGTAAAATGAATTGAAAATAAATTTTTAACGATTACTCTTACCAAAGACATTTATCGATTACCTCGTAAAGGTATAATTTAGAGTTCTGCTAAACTAAAAGCTGCAGAGTTAAAGTCATGGTTATTATACTATAGTTTGCCTTGTCTTAAGGATATAATTGCTGAAGATGCATTATTATATTACGGTCTATTAGCTAATGCAGCACATATTTTGTTTAAAGATAACATTGAAGAAAATGAGATTGTTCAGTGTAAAATCGATTTGATTAAATTTGCTTGCAGGTTTAAAGACTTATACGGTGAAAGAAGTATGACTTCAAAGTTCATTCATTATTACATAGAGTAGATTCGATTCGACAAACTGCGACTCTATATGTAAATTCAGCCACTCCATGTTAAAGTAATATAGGTAAATTAAATTTTATAACAGGACCGAAAGAAATTAATAAACAAATGGCGTGAAAACATATGCAAGTCTTAAATTTTGAACTTGGGAATACATTTGAAATATCAACATCAGAAACAACCAAAAAATATTATTAAAACTTATTTGCACCAAAACACGTAGCTGAAAATTGATACAAGTTCTGAAGTTAACGTGACTTACTTTGAGAAAAGTTATATTAAATTTACCGATGTTAATGTATGCGCTATTTACAAAAAACGTTTATATATGTAATAGCAGCGTTTATCGTAGCATTGAATACAATCGAGCGAAGAAAACTGATGATTTTATAGTACAATTAAATTCTGGACAATTTGGACGTATATTGAAAATTGCTAACATAAATAATAGTTGTTATTCACATTTAGGACTAATTAGAATCCACGAACAGAAACAATATTGTGGTGCTGCTTATATTGACAAAATTTTTTTTTAAACAGAAGATATTATTTCAGTAGTATCAATCGAAAATATTAAGCACAAAGTATTAACTGTAAACGTAAGAAGTGGAAGATACATATGTATTAGGTTGCTGCAGATGAAATGGCCGATTTAGCAATGACATAAAGTTGGCTGCAATTTTAGTGTATTATGTTGGCACAGGGCGGCGCAAATGATATGACGTATTGTAGTATAAATATTGCTACCTTGGTTTATGAAGTCATTTCTGTTTTGCACTTCATAGAATTCGTAAAAACAAAAAGAGAAAGTGAACATGGAAGTGAATCAAAAACGGCTACTTTTACTATACGGATTTGAATAAGAGTACAACGCAACGGAAGCAGCGAGGAATATCAACACCGCATTTGGGCCTGATACAGTTAGCGAACGAACCACTCTCGGTGGTTCGAAAAATTTTGATCCGGAGATATGGACCTTGGAAATGAGCCACGTGGACTACCAGGACCATCGATCGATAACGACGAGCTGCATGCATTAGTGGAGTCTGACCCCCGCCAAACCATAAGGGATCTTGCCGAGAAATAAGGCGTTTACAATTCGACAGTTTGCCGCCACTTGCAACAACTTGGAAAAGTGAAAAAGCTTGACAGATGGGTTCCGCATGATTTTACCGAGCAAAACATGACGTGTTGAATGGAGATTTCAAGTTCTCTTCTCTCCCGCAACAAAAAGAAAACGTTCTTGCACCGAATTATAACCTGCGATGAAAAGTGGATTTTATACGATAATCGTCGCCGATCGGCCTAATGGCTAGATACCGAGGAGGCGCCAAGACACATGCCGAAACCAAGCCTTCATCAAAAGAACATAATGTTAACTGTTTGGTGGTCTGTAGCTGGAGTTATCCACTATTCGTTCCTGCAACCTGACGAAACCATCAATGCTGAGAAATACTGTGCTCAACTAGATGAAATGCATCAGAAATTGATAGTCCAACGACCTAGGCTTGTCAACAGGGATGGAGTGATACTGCTTCATGATAACGCACAACCTTATGTATCGAGAACAACGATCCACAAAATAAACGAGTTGTGCTATGAGACTCTTCCTCGCTCTTCATATTCACCAGACCTCTCACTAATAGATTACCATTTCTTTAAACATTTGGATCACTTTTTGACAGGATAAAGATTAAATAATGAAGCTGCTGTCAAAAATGCCTTCGAAAAGTTTCTTCGAACCAGAAACTCGGACTTCTACAAAACTGGAATAAATGTACTTGTATCTCTTTGGGAAAAGTGTGTTGCATCTACTGGTACCTATTTTGATTAAATAAATTGTTTTTATAAAAAGTTACAGCTGTTTAAAAATTTATTACTAAATCGGCCATTTCATCTGCAGCAACCTAATATACAGGGTGCGTACGGTATTTGAGGACATGCATAAATGTGACTATAACTTCGCGAATTTTTTTTATTTTTCCTTTTCAGATAAGAAATGGCAGACTACAACATCACTCAAGAAATGAAGAGTCATGCTGTCATCGTCGCTATATGTGCGAGCCATACAGATTTAGAGATCTCTAATTTTCTTAATTGCACCCGTTCATTCGTGCATAAGGTTCGCCATGAATTGGAAGCATCAGGAGGCGATACAGAATCGGTTGCAAAACGCAAAAAGCACGAACAACGTTCTGACACTGTCCGATCTGCAGAATTTTTAGAGCAAGTGCAAGCGATCATAGACTAGGACCCTTCAAAATCAATGAGGGTCCTTGCAAGTGAGCTTCATGTTTCTGAGCGCCTTATTCGTAGAGTTGTCCACAAAGACCTTCAGTATAAGTTTCACGTGATGCGCAGAGAACAGTTCATGTCGAAACGAACACGGGAACAGAGAGTTCTCTAATCAAAACGTCTTTCAAACAAAATCAAACACCCTGAGGCGCCCAAAATGTTATGGTTTCTTCCGACGAAAAAAATTTTGACCAAGATCAAAAGACCAATCGCAGAAATAACAGATGGCTATGTTCAAATCCTACGGAGGTTCCTGTTGTTATGCACACAAAATTTTCAGCCACTGTTGTGGTTTTAGGTGTTGTCAGCAACGAAGGACATGTTATGCCACCACACTTTTTTACTCAAGGACTTCGAGTGAACTCTGCTGCATACATCGAAGTTTTGGAGACGGTAGTGAAACCCTGGATAGACAATGTAAGCGGAGGCAGACTATACATTTTTCAACAAGACTCTGCTCCTTCACATACAGTCTGTCAAGTAAGAGCGTGGTCGTGTTAATTTATGAAAAATTTTATTTGATTAATCTTTTATATTTATATATACATTGTACACATTACAAACAATGATGCGATTCGGTCAATAATGTGTCCAGTCACCACCAGCGTCGATAATTGCCTGGCATCTCCAAGGCATGCTTTCTACTAATTTGACGGCGTATTCTAGTGGCAAGGATCTCCAGATACGACGAATTTCGTAAGACAACTGCTTTAAAGTGTATGTGCGTCTTCCACGAAGCTTCCATTTCATATATGCCCACACATTTTCAATAGGGTTTGCATCGGACGACTGCGATGGCCAATCCAATGTAACGATGCCAGATTGAGTCTTCAACTGAGTACAGAGCTTGCTGCGGTGTTTAGGATCGTTGTCCTCCTGCAGAATCCAATCTTTATTTTTTGTGATGAACCATCGTTTGGCAGATGGCAGTAAAGCCTTTTTGTAGATTTTTATCATTTTCTCGGCATTTAGGTTGTCAGTAAAGAGGTGCAAAGTGCCGAATCCCTGCTTTGAGAAGCAGCCCCAAAGATGCACCTTTATTCCATGTTTCACGGTCCGCTGAACAAGCCTATTGGTGGAAGTTGACCAGGCTCGCGTGAGGACAGAACGTGCCCATATAGAACATTCATCAGTAAAAATGACATTTTCAAAATCTCTATCAATATTCTCATGCGCCCAAGCGAGTCGCTTTGTCACATGTTTTTCAGTCAACAGAGGCTTCTTCATTGTGTTGCGCCATTTCAGATGATGAGTACGAAGATGGGTTCGGATAGTTTCGTAGGATATATCTAAACCTTTTGCCATTAATTTTGCTTGTCCTTGCCGCAGTGTTAAAGCAGGATTCCGCGAAAACAGATTCACTATTCTTTTTTCATCTTTTTTGTTCACTTTTCCTATCGAGCCATGTTCTGGTAAATCATCGACATTTTTAGCCACTTTATATCGCTGTATCCACTTCTGTACAAATGCCTTCGACTTTTTCATATATTTAGCAGCCGCTGATTGCGACATTTTGGGACCTTTTGGGTGGATGCAAAGGAACACAGCCTCGTAGCGCGACGCGTACTTAGCCCTCATGGCGTTTAACGTGATTCTCTTTTAAAAGATTAACGACAACTTAATTTTTGCTGACAATGCATTAAGGACAAAGCTTCCCTTTCTAGGCTTGCGAAGAAATTAGAGCAAAATCTTTTATAGCCTGTCAGTGAAGTCGACCACGCTCTTACTTGACAGACTGTAAAGCGATGACGACACAAGATTGGATGGCTGAAAATTTTCATGACCACATAACACCGTACCTATGGCCACCTAGCTCCCCAGACCTTTATCCTTTGGATTATTACGTATGGGGTGTAGTTGAGCGTGAGACCAATAAGCGTCCTCATAACACCACTTCTTCGCTAAAGACTGTTATTAATGCCGTTATGGACAATATGAACAAGGAGCATTTGATTCGGGCATGTAATCGTTTCCGGACCCGGATCGAAGAGGTTATTGCTGCTAATGGCGATTTTATTGAATAACTTTATAGCCATATATTAATTTAACGTTGTATAAAAAATTCCTAAAATTTCATTAAATTTTATTAAAAATACAAGCTAATTAATTTTACTCTCAAGTTGTCCTCAAATACTGTACGCACCCTGTATTGTATTTATTAATGTCTCACGGAAAAAACGTAGAAAATCTTCTTGACCTACGGTGGAATCGAACCCGGGTTCTTCGCATTATGAATCAGATGCCTTGGACCACTATATGCTATACGCAATTTTTGTATATATTTACATATGAATTTAAGTTATAAGTTCGCGAATGTTGCACTGTTCTCATAAGACTTTTATGCATTGATTAGTTGTTCATAATAAGATTTTCAAATTTAAATTGAACTAACTTTATTATAATAATTTATATAATTTGCCTGCATTTATATTGTGTCAAAAGTGATGTTATTTATTCAAAGAAATTCACTGTACTCTAAAGTAGCATTATACTCTTAGACAATTATAATATAATTTTAATTTAAGTATTTATTTTACGTCGAAGTTTAATAACAAAGTTTACTTCAAGCAAATTATTTCTTTTTTTCAAACTTGGTTTTAATTGATTAAAACGCTTAAGTATTTAAGCAACGGAACACTTGCCAACAAATAAATAAAATATTAATCTTAGTTGTACAAGCAGTGCGTATAGCTTAGTGGTTAAGGCGTCTGCTTTATAATGCGAAGAATCCGGGTTCAATCTCACCATAGGTCAAAAAATTTCTCTATGTTTCTTCCATGAAATATTAATGTATACAATATATTAACGACAATATGCAAATAAAAAATTAATTTAATGAGAGAATAAAATATATATATATTTCATTGCAAACCTCTAGCAATATCTCATTGCAACTTTGCAGCAATATTTCATTATAACCTTGTAGAAAACTTGCATTGAGATCTCGCTGAAATCTTCTACCACAAGCTATCAGCAACCTGTCATTGAAAACTTTTAGAAACCTTTCATTGAAACTTTGCTGAACGATTTGTGCAAGGAACATACGAGGGTGGCCTGAAAAGTTTCCGACCTAACACAGATACAAGACATTTTTTCCTAATTTTTTTTTTTTATTTTTAACATAGTCTCCTAGCAATTCTACACACTTCTCCCAGCGATGCTCCCATCTCTTTAACCCTTCCAAATAGTACTTGGCGTTTTTCTCTGCAAAATGACTGCTTACGAAGGTGATTAACTCCTCATTTGACGAAAATCTCTGTCCTCCGAGTGCAATTTTCAGATGAGAGAACAAGCAGAAGTCGCTTCGGGCTAGGTCTGGTGAGTAAGGCGGATGTTCGAGCTGCTGAAACCGTAATTCGTGGATTTTCGCCATAGCAACTGCTGAGGTGTGAGACGGCGCATTGTCTTGGTGAAAAAGGATTTTCTTTTTCTGCAAATGTGGACGTTTTACCGCAAGTTCTGCCTTCAGCTTGTCAAAATAACTCCATGACTATCCAAAAAAACAGTCGCCATCACTTTCCCAGCCAAAAAAACAGTTTTTGCTTTTTTTGGAGCCGGTTCCCCCTTTGCAGTCCACTATTTTGACTGTATTTTCGTTTCGGGCGTATAACGGTGTATCCAAGTTTTATCTACAGTAATTAATCGGCGCCAAAACTCGGATTTATTGCGCCTAAACTGCGCCAATAGAACGTTGAAAATGTTCATTCGAACACGTTTTTGGTCTAACGTGAGCAAACGCGGCACCCAACGTGTGGGCAGCTTTCTTATGCCTAAATCTTGATTTAATATGTAGCAAACACGTTCTTTGGACATGTTCATAACCTCTGCTATCTCTCTTACTTTAATTCGGCGTTCGTCTAGCACTATTTGGTGAACTTTGGCGATGTTATCGTCAGTGGTTGCAATTTTTGGACGTCCCCAACGTTCATCGTCTCCCAAGCTCTCACGGCCACGTTTGAATTCAGCTGCCCAAAATTTTACTGTGGTAAATGATGGTGCAGAGTCCCTATACACAGAGTTTAACTCATTTTTAATTTGCGTAGGCGTATTGCCTTTCAAAAACAAAAATTTAATGACAGCTCGATAGTCAATTTTGTCCATTTTCACAACAACACTCACATCGGCTCACTCAAACGACTGTCAACTAACAACTGCGCATCCAAAATGGCCAAAACTTTGGTGAGCAACTCTCAACAGATGAACAACAAAATTCGCTAGCTTTTATTGACGAGTGCTGGTATCTTCACGTTGAGATCGAAAACTTTTCAGGCCACCCTCGTATTGAGGTTGCTGCAACCTTTAATTGCAACATTGCAGAAACCTTTCAAACCTTACATGAAACCTTGCAGCAAAATTTTATGCTGTGTGGGTACAAAAAATCATAGTTATGTATTAATATACAGTTTGACCCTGAAATAAGCGCGTGCCGCCATTTAAGGAGAAGAGTTTTTCTGCGAAAACGTATACTTCCACTTGTTTAAATATTTGTGTCTTCTAGCTCTCACTTTATTTTGCATGTAACGACTCAGTTAAGCGCTTATTTTGACGATTCCCATTTGTTAACAAGAAATTGAGTTTGAGTTGAGAAAAAGTACGAAGGGTCGTGATATTGCGAGTTGGAACGAGAAAGAACAATAGCGGGCGACAAAAAGACAGGGATAAGACGTTTGTAAATGAATTCCGTGTTTACACATCGAATGTTGACACTAAACTCAATGCATTATTCGATTGTGTCTTAAAACTTGAAGAAGCTAATAGTACTTTATTGCCTTTGCTTACGTCGGGAATCAATAATCTTAAGAGTAATATCAATACGACTATATCGAATATTACAGAGAAAATTTTAATTTCCAATGTGTATGAAGTTCTCGTATTTGGCATTCCTGTCTCACTAAATCTGTCGTACAAAGAAATTTTTTCTAAGTTACTAAATACTATCCAGTTATTGGACCTCGCGTTAAGTTCAATAAATTTTCGTTCGTGGAATCCCCCGCGAGCAAATGCCAAGAGTATCTTCAAATCTAGATGTTTGTCCTGCACTTCGTAAGGCTTGCATCATTTAACTAATGTCTTCTACAACCAGAGACTTGCTATTATTCTTAGCTCATAAATTAAAAAATATTAGTCACTCGTAAATGTTTAGTATAAGTGCTTCCTCGCACATTTTTCTCAGAGCTCTCTGGATAAAGAAAGTGCATGTATTTTCACTCATTGAAAATACCTGCGTGTCGAAAGTTATGATTTATTTGCTATTATGGAGACCTATTTATCTGATATATACTCCGATTCTTCATTTAATATCGATAGTTATGATTTTCATCATCATGTGGATCGCTTAAACAAAAGAGGTGTGATAATACCCCAGAATTTTTAATTTTAAATATTATTATTATTCTTTATAAATTACTTTTTGCAGTTATATGTAACAGATCTACAGCAATTTTTTCATCGGTATTTTTTGACAAACGCAAAATTTTTACCTAAATATAACAATATTGTTATTACAGATAATTTCAATATGAATCTTTGTTCGTCCATAACTGCCTTTTAATTTGTTCAATCAAATATTGATAACCTGGGCCTTTATCTTGTTGAATGGGAGCCTACCCATCATGTGCAATACTCAAATCAATTACAATTAGAGCATACGAGGCTGGACATTTTTGTTATTCATAACGCTGCCAACCTTGTTTGTTATTATAAATCAACCGCTATGCTTAGTGCACGTCACGATCCCATTGCTTTTAAGCTCCGATGTTTCTCACCACCTTTTGAGCTAAAGTATAACATTTCAAGATCTTTTAAAAGAGTAAATGCAGTAAATTTATTGTTAATAGATATACGTTTTCTCACCTACTCGTGATCCATTCATCTTAACGTTTAATGATGTCTTTATTGATTCTTGTGTTTTTATTTTCTCACATTTAATGACATAAACTTTTGATCTAATTGTATCTGTTAAACGTATGAAAATCTCAAAATCATGAAGGAAAACTTAGGTAAACGATGAGATCCGTAGCCTCATGAAGCACCGCGATGCAGCATATAAAATTGCTAAAAGCTCTGGCCTTGACAATGGCTTCCAACGCTTTCGTGAGCTTTGCAGCCTTGTCTCAAATAAGTTGGATTATATTTAAAATAACGTATCAGATGAGGTTGCAAATTCTGCTGACTCTCGGATACTATGGTATGAACTCAACAAACTAGGCCTGACCAACAAATCACTTCTAATTCCAACAGATTTTTTTCCATTGGTAAAATTAAATATATATTTTGCTTACTGTTAGATCATTCAGAGTTGTGATTGATACTAATCATCCACATGAAATTTGCTTGCTGGCTGACTCTGACGAAAGTTAGTTTAATATCTGAACTATTTCTACTACTGTCGTATCTAAATTAATTTTAGCTGAAACATTCAAGACTGTTGGTCCAGATAGCATATCTAATCATATGTAAAGGCTTTCGCCTATCTTTATTCTTGATCATGGCACTAGAATAATTAATTTATCTATCTCAACTTGCTGTATTCCGTCGGACTGGAAAAAAGCATTTATTAGACCGCTAGCTTAATCAAAAACTTTGTCATCTCTATCTGAAACTCGTCCTATTTCTATGCTGTGCGAACCATCTAGAATTCTTGAGCATATGGTGGCTAACCTGCTCTCTACGTACTTAGAGTTTTAAAAACTTCTTGATGACTATCAGCCCGGTTTTAGAAAAGGACATAGTACGCATATGGCCCTGCTTGAACTTATGGAAGATATCCGATTTAATATTGGCAGTCGTAGACTCACTATCCTGGACCTTATTGATTTTTCAGAACCTTTAGACTCTGTACCGCACTATCGACTGCTAGAGAAACTACGAAATTAATTTCTCTGTTTCTTTGATCAAATAGTTTTTCTCATACCTATCGGACAGATTGCAAGCTACCATAACACCTGATGGACTATCATATGTCTTCATAAACACATTTGCTGGTGTACTGCAAGGCAGTGTGCTTAGCCTGCTACTCTTCTTTCTCTTCATTAATTAAAAGAAATTAAATTATTTAAACATATGCTGTATCTTATCATCTTTACCATTTTCTGTTCTTGTTCACAATTTGCCAAGACACCTGTCATATATTTACCAGAACAAATATTGATTTCTCCGTCAGGCTATCGTCTGAAAGACTTTCGAGACTTCTAGAATGTCCTGAATAGGACTGAAGCGGTTTGTGATTCATTTACATATACTGCTTCATATACATATGCCTTGCATCAGCAAGGCAGGTGATTCCAACACTGTGGCACCCCGCTAGAATAAGTCGGCTAAGGAGCAGCGCTTTATAGCAGGTTTCTTACGGGTAATTTGGACATCAGGAAACGGTACGTAAGCCATTCTATAAACTTAGGGCTACTAATCATGATTACTAGGTTGAGAAGGTACTGCCTCAAAACACGTGTTAAGATGAAGGAACCGTGAAACAATGGCCACTAACAAGGTCCCATGATGGTGGATTTCCCGTGAAGCAGCGGACCGCTTCTTGGAGTATACTATATAACGCATAATGGCAGATTCTAAGACCAAGACAAACAAAATAATATAAAGAGAGCATTTAGTATTGACATCACGCTCGCTTCTGGCATGGAACAGAAAAAAATTCCGGTAGACGGTCTGCACAGATTCTGGGGTTGACCAATTCCCACAAAAAGGTGTTGCAGAAACTAGATAATGGGTCTTTTCAAGGGAAAAGTCAATCAATCACGAGAAAAGTGACTCCTTGTTCATGAAAATGGAAAAAGAAATCTAGATGCTGATAGAGTTTATAATGGAGAAGAACCCCCATTAAGAACTCGAAGACATAACAAGGAGTACGATAAAGGCACTATAAGATTGTAAAAAGCTATGTCGAGATAAAAGGCAGACGCATGCTCAGAGCCTTACAGAGAGCAGAACGATTCAAACGTCTTATATCTTTCAAAACAGAGAAATTAAAGAGTTTAAGGGGAAACAAGGATAAGCTTTATTGCTCACAGCACCGAAAGTGGAAGAAGTTAAAATGGACACTGCGACCACCAATCCACACCAGCTAAAAAAAAAAAATACCGAGTTAAGGTGGTGGAAAAATGAAAAGAGTCGACTAAAGAGACAAAAGGGTCTACCTAAGCAGTAAACAAGAGTGCGCTTGGCATGCCGACGTTCAATAAGACTTCTACGGCCAAATTAAAGCACACTCACCCGAATGTCATAAATATCAAGACGGTAGGGGAAATCTCCTACGCAGCAACTTTTAGGAGGGTGTGGATGTCCGCTGATCTGACGAGTTTTGAAGACAGGATGAAAAATTTGATGCACTACAGCGGAGGAGCTACTGCTCAAATCAGGAAAAGCCGAAATGCAGATACTCCAACTGAAAAAATTAGTAAGGACTACGCTCAAGGAGGTAGCAATAGTATGGTCCTTAACACACAAAGAAACTTTAACAATCCTCGACATAGATGAGGTCTTAACGTTAGAAGAGGCCACAGAGGTAATGTGAGTGACTTCCAGGCTAGAAAACCTAAATCCAGGTTTTGGTGGTTTAAAGCTCCACACTTTCGCTAGTATTGACTAATAGAGCTTCCCATTATCGCGACGGCAAGAAAAAAAAGCACACACTCGCACCTTTACCAACACAATACACACAGTCACTTACACCTTCACCAACACAATACACAGACTTACTCACACTCATACTCACACTCATACACTGACACTCACTCTCACACTTATACTCACACCCACACACTGACACTCACACTCACACACTGACACTCACTCTCACACTTATACTTACACTCACATACTGAAACTCACTCTCACACTCATACTCACACTCACGCACTGGCACTCACTCTCACACTCATACTCACTCACACACTGACACTCACTCTCACGCTCATACTCACACACACACACACACACATACACGCGCACAGACTCTTGTTCTCACACTTACACCCTAAGACTTACACTCACACTTATTCTCACATACTGACACTCTCTCACTCATACTTATACTTACACATTGGCACTCTCTTACACTCGCACACAGCCAGACACGCAAAATGATACTAACACTCACACACTGACTCTGTCATACTCACAGTGTCTCACACTCACACGAAAACAAACTTACAGTCATAGATACACACCCACGCTTACTTCCGGCCTCCCTCCCACTCTCCTTCTTTCCTTTTCTCCCTCTTCAATGCATTAATTTTTGCTACCACTTCCTTTGGTGTATCGCAGGGTAGTGTCTTCGGCCTTTTGTTTTTCTTCATTTTTATCAATGCTTTTGCTCACTTCGTTAGTGCCTTCTTCTGCTGATCATTTGCCTTATGTTAATTATCTGCAGACTTATATTAAGTGTTATTTTGAAAACGTGATCTACTATAGCGTAAGTATCTGGAAGCATCAAACGATGTATCGTGATGCAAATTATAGTAAAGAGCGAATTATGCAAGATGTTACAATCGCATTTAATATATATCTAAATAAATATACTCCAAAAAAAATTAATTTTTAATGTATCATCAGACACAGTACAAAAAAGAAACAGAGTTTTAAGTAGCATCTATGTGAATTTTGAGAATAAAATAAAATCTAAAATTATTCCCAACGTGCACAGAGTATGCGAAGCTATTTCAATATCTCTATTATTACAAAAGTACAGTTCTACTGAAATAAAAGATTTAGTTTCAAAAGCCATTGAATACGACACTGAAAAAAATTGTAATGAATAATTATAAAATTTATTATAATTTAGAACTGAAATAAATTTCATTGTATAGTTAATAAAAATTAAAAACGATATGACATTTTGTTATGATTCTATACAGTCTCTCAAGTAAGAGCGTGGTCGACTTCATCGACAGGTAATGAATGATTTTGCTCTAATTCTTTCGCGAGCCAATAGAGAAAAGCTTTGTCCTTGATGCATTGTTAACAAAGATTCAGTTGTCGTTGATCTTTTGAAAGAGAATCACGTTAAACGCTATGAGTGCTAAGTACGCGTCGCGCTACGAGGCTATGTTCCTTTGCATCCATTCGAAAGGTCCCAAAATGTCGCAATCAGCAACTGCTAAATATATGACAAAGTCAAAGGCATTTGTACAGAAGTGAATAAAGCGATATAAAGTGGCTAAAAATGTCGATGATTTACCAGAACGTGGCTCGATAGGAAAAGTGAACAAAAAAGATGAAAAAAGAATAGTGAATCTGTTTTCGCGGAATCCTGCTTTAACACTGCGGCAAGGACAAGCAAAATTAAAGGCAAAAGGTTTAGATATATCCTACGAAACTAGCCGAACCCATCTTCGTACTTATCATCTGAAATGGCGCAACACAATGAAGAAGCCTCTGTTGACTGAAAAACATGTGACAAAGCGACTCGCTTGGGCGCATGAGAATATTGATAGAGATTTTGAAAATGTCATTTTTATTGATGAATGTTCTATATGAGCACGTTCTGTCCTCACGCGAGCCTGGTTAACTTTCACCAATAGGCTTGTTCAGCGGACCGTAAAACATGGAATAAAGGTGCATCTTTGGGGCTGCTTCTCAAAGCAGGGATTCGGCACTTTGCACCTCTTTACTGACAACCTAAATGCCGAGAAAATGATAAAAATCTACAAAAAGGCTTTACTGCCATCTGCCAAACGATGGTTCATCACAAAAAATGAAGATTGGATTCTGCAGGAGGACAACGATCCTAAACACCGCAGCAAGCTCTGTACTCAGTGGAAGACTCAATCTGGCATCGTTACATTGGATTGGCCGTCGCAGTCGCCCGATGCAAACCCTATTGAAAATGTGTGGGCATATATTAAACGAAAGCTTCGTTGAAGACGCACATACACTTTGAAGCAGTTGTCTTACGAAATTCGTCGGATCTGGAGATCCTTGCCACTAGAATACGCCGTCAAATTAGTAGAAAGCATGCCTCGGAGATGCCAGGCAATTATCGACGCCGGTGGTGACTGGACACATTATTGACCGAATTGCATCATTGTTTGTAAAGTGTACAATTTATATATAAATATGAAAGTTTCATCAAATAAATTTTTTTATAAATTAACACGACCACGCTTTTACTTGACAGACTGTAGTTCTATCCAATTTTTATTAATTTTTAAAGTTTTGATATATACGAGTAAGTAAAACACACTCGCAACGGACGACATGAAACGAGAAAACGGCAACTTTACGTTAATCCTCTGCGGCTAATATATGAGCTACCTAAATGTGCTCTAAATTTAGATTTTATCAGAAATAACATTACTCTGTTTTATTCTTTTTTTTAATTTTATTTGAATTCGAGCCTATTAAGTATTCAACATAACATATACATCTGCAATTGTTTTATAATTTGTTATATAAAAAGATAATAGTTCAAATATTTAATGGGATTATAAACAGCGCAATGTTAAAATTGCTTTCTTAAGATTTTTAAGGATAAGAAATTTTTTCCAAGTGTACAGGATATTGCCAATTTAATAAAAACACTATGTCTAAAACAAAAAACAGCAGATCGAGCAAAAAGTTGGCTGCACCTCCGAAAAAAATTGAGTCTTGATGAATCATCACAGACAGTAAAAAAAAAGGAATGTCAAATAGCACCTATTTGAATGTCGAAAATAAAATAAAATCTAAAATTATTCCCAACGTGTACAAAGAATACGAAGCTATTTCAAAGTCTCCATCATTATAGAAGTAAAGTACTACTAAAATAAAAGATTTAGTATTAAAAGTTGTTGGATAAGACACTGCGAAAAATTGTTATGAATAATTATAAAATAACATACAAAAATATAAAATCAAAAGTACGCTCACAATATCACACTTACACTCACACTCACACTTTCTCTCACGCTCACATACACTTATATATTCACATTCATACTGATGTTTCACACTTATACATTCACACTCTTAATCTTACACTTACATTCACACACTAACACTTTCTCAAACTCACGCTTACACTCACACACTCACACTCACTTTCTCAAACTCACTCTTATACTCACATTCTTCAAGTTTTTCAACGCTGTAGTTGAAACCATTGCACTTTTTTAGGCAAGCAGCTTTGGAGGCATATTTACGCCTCAATAATTATACTTCATCAATTATTAAAAACTTTGAAAACTTATATGTGGAATACGCATGCTTCTCGTCTTAATATAGGATAATTTAGTGGTTGCGCGGATAATTTTCAATTTTTGCGATAGCAAAAAGAATTCCGGAATTAAATGTTTATTTGGTTATTCATTTGATTACTTTATTATTCATAATAAATCGAATCTTCTTACTAATTGTACATTCGATTCTTTCTAATTTGCCTTACATTTTTTATCATAAATTGGTCAATTTGCGTTTAGAACTCAAGATTATGTTTTCAATTGGTAAAAACTTCATATTTTGTAGCTTTAAAAATGTTGATCTTGATCTTTTTATCTTCATTTCTAGTTTTTTTTTTTAATTATGCACTTTTATTCGTTTTATTGTTTTATTTTACTTCGCGCTTTATCATTTGTCATAAGCCGATCCTTTTCTTTTAATACTCATACATATACTTACGATCAGAAATAAGACGATTCCTTATACGTGATAAAGATCGTATAAAATAAAACCAATGTTACAAATTATTTGTCAATAGTGTACAATGTACAATAAAACAGCACAAATAGTAGAAAAAGGAATAATAATGAATTTAATTACGATGTCCCCAAAAGTACCATTTTGTATTAAACCTTTTTAAGAACCGTCCCCAAAAGTCCCATAAGGTCCCCAAAAATACCAATAGATGGGTGGGATTTTTGAGGACCGTCCCCAAAAGTACAAAATGTCCCCAAAAATACCGATTCTTGGATAAAAACGTCCCCAAAAGTACTAATTGGCATAAATATATATATATATTGTGACAGGTGGCCCGTTTGGGGGTAGTTATGTCTTGCTTGGAGCACCGAGGTCTAAGAAAGCATAAGGTCAAAGAGGACTGACTCCCCATAGCCACGGCAGTGCGAGTTGCGATACCGTGGGTAGAGGGACGAGGTGAATTTCTCTTAGAAAATATGTATATACATTTACCCATTTATTTATTTATTGCGTGCGATACTCACGATATCGCAACTACTCAATTGTAATTACAGCGTACGGAATTATAGATTATAAAGAAGAGATGGTGACAGAAGACGTTTCCAAGGTGGACCAGTAGCTCCTCGCCATGGAGAGCAAGAGGGTGGACGAGACCCTTCAGGTCCTAAGGTTAAGGCCAAGGGGACCACGAATGGTAAAACTGGCCCGCATAAGTAATTGGCTGCTGGAAAATTTCACAGCAGCCGATTCTCAAGAGGAGGTCGCCGTGGCAGATGAGGCTGCTCAGGCAGCGAGAGCCGAAGCAAAGCAGAGTTTCGCGCTCTGCATTTGCCAGAAGAGGACGAGGCGGACCGCCCGTCCCTGATGGAAGAAAGAAAAGAAGAGGTGGCGTACGAGGAAGACCCGCCACCAATAAGAAGGGAGCTTTTGATGCAGGAGTGCATCGGGAGCTTGATCAATACCGTGAAGAAGATGTTCACGTGCATCAGGACGATGCAAACAGAAATTAAAGATTTGCAAACTAAGAGAGAGGCCGCAAATCCAAGGCTGAGTGCGTCGCCCACGCGGATAGAGGACATGCCCGGCCTGGCCAATCCACCACAGTGAGAGACCGCAGGACCGGCTCTCTCGCTACAGGCTCGGTGCAGAAGCAAAGCGCCAAGCCATGTAGCCTTCCAGGACACATTCCCATGTAATTATGTGTCTACACACAGCAGCTCCCGCAAAGACGAGGATACGCAAGGGACTGCTGCGTGCCCGCTATCTCCCAAACCCGACCCTAATGGAGCCTCGATGAGGGGGGAGTACCAACAAGCAGGGCAATAGCGCGTGGTGCAAAACTGGAATGGCGAGCACACAGGACATAGGAAAGATAGTAGGTCGGTGGGACGTTTCGTTCCGGGGTATACCGACCGACAACATTCATGCGTTCTTCCACAAGGTCGAAGAGGCGAAGAACGCATCGGGACTCAGCGACCCAGAAATGCTGGCGTCGATGCTCGCACTGCTTGATAGCGTCGCAGAGGTGTGGTACTCGAGCCACAAGCACAAATGGCAGACGTGGAAGACATTTTGCCAGGCGGCGCATGCGCTTTTGGAATCAAAGGCCAACCTCCAAGAGAGATTAAAGGATGAGGCCAGCCGCCGCTTCCAGCAGGCGAACGAGCCCGCGCGCATGTACATTACATGCCTTGAGGCGACAATGATGAAGAAATCGCCTGCATTAAGCGAGGAACAGATGATGG
The DNA here is from genome assembly GCA_949987625.1 of Chalcis sispes. Lineage (NCBI taxonomy): Eukaryota > Metazoa > Arthropoda > Insecta > Hymenoptera > Chalcididae > Chalcis > Chalcis sispes. Next base: position 49,589,181 of record OX465095.1, read on the forward strand.
ATAGACTCCACGACAATCTGCTCCTGCAATTGAAACGAATCATCACTCGGATGGGGTGTCACATGGTCGATGAGCTGATAGATTGTGCGGCGAGGGTCGAGTTGATGCTCGAGAGGGAACATGGTACCAGAACGCCCTGTCCCCCTAGTCACGCGGCAGTGCCAGAAGCGGCTTATTGCCCGCTGACGGCGGCGGAACGCACGTAACGGAAGGTCAGTACGAAAGTAAGCGCGGCCAAAGTAGCGGTCGCGGCTGCGAAGGTTGACCAAATGGAGAAGGTGCTAACTTAGGCCCTAGCGACCTTCGCGCAACACAAGTGCCTCATGGCGGGCTACAAGAGCCGCGACGGAAAGCGGAGCCTGCCAAGGAAGACGAATCCCAAGAGGCAACAGAAGCCACGCTCTACACCGAGCAGTCCCAGGTCTCAGTTCCCCAAAAACAGGGAAAAAGAAAAGAAAACGGACGAAAAAACTAAGCAGACGAAGCAAGCCCAGGAGTTTAGCTGCCACGGCTGCGGCAGACCTAATATGATAAAAACGTTCTGCCCAGACTGCTCGGGAAACGACCAGGGAAGAGTGTAGACGAGATCCCTACACCCGTACCCTCCGAGTCTGGGATCCGAGTTCCTGAAAGGACCACCGATGAGCTCGTGAGCGCCGAGCCCACGCTCGAACCGGCGCCGGACCACCCGGAACAGCGTGTTTTAAAAGGTGCCAGGTGGTAGTTGTCGGTGTACGTAGGGGGGTACACCCTAGCGATGGGGCGATGGTGGCAAACCGCCAGTACGCTCCCATAGTTGCATTCGTCCAACTGCCCTTTGAGGTGGCCGGCGTGACGAAGGACATCGACGAGGCAATACTGCCAGGTTTGCCAGCAGATTGTAACCTAGGTGTCAACTTCATACGGGAGAGCTAAAAGGGAGCTGGCTTTAGAGTTGGCTTCGCTAGAAACGGCCGGTAATCCAGCTGCGTCAGCCAAAGGCCTGGCTGATGTCCAGCCCTCGGAGCGGGAGCAGCTCCAATGACTCCTCGATCGCATGCTGGCCGAGGAGCCAGCTAGCCTAGGATGCTCGAAGTGAATCAAGCATGCCATTAACGTCGGCGATGCTCGTCCAATAAAGCAGAGGGCCTATCCGTACTCCCCGAAGATCCAGGAGGTGATGCACGCCCAAACAAAGGAGATAATGGAGGACGGCATCATTGGGCCTTTGTGTAGCGGCTAGTAGAGCCCAGTCGTTATCATAAAGACGGCTAACGGCAGTTACAGATTCTGCATTGACTTCAGAAAGGTCAATGCAGTATCAAAGCCGGATGCTTATCTATTGCCGAGGATAGATAGCATCCTGCGCAAGCTGCAGAGGGCAATATACATCTCGACAATCGACCTCAGCAGCGCGGCTCAAGGATAGAGATCACCAGATACGGCTCAAGGAGGAGTCGAGGCTGATCACGGTGTTTACCGTGCCCGAACTCGGACTCTTCCAATTCACCCAAATGCCGTATGGTCTGAGCTACGATGGTGTGACCTTCCAGCGGCTCATCGACATGGTAATAGACCCGAAGCTTAAGCTGTTCGCATTCTCTTACCATGACTATGTTACCATCATGACGATGTTATCATCGTCACGGACACGTTCGAAGAACATTTGCGACGGCTCGAGCAAGTATTGCAACACATTTTAGCGGCCGGTCTAACGATCAATTGCGAAAAGAGCGTGTTCTGCCAGAAAGCACTGCACAAGAGTGCTATTGCACGAAGGCTAACGTCCGTCGGCACTCGAGGCCACTTCGAGAGATTTAGCGGCCAGCCAGGCCCAAAACCGGCGCCTGCGCAGTGCGTACGTGCGAGGGAGAGTCTCGTACGTGACTTTCGAAATATCTCGTTACAATATATATATATATATATATATATATAAATTAATTTCATCGTTTCCATAATTATATGTACATATAAATATAAATATTTCTTTAGAATTAAAAAAAAAACATATATATATAGTAAAATCGTTAGAAATAATGTAGTTATTTCTAACAGTTTTACTATATATTGTAACGTGGTATATTTGTTTACGTCCCGCTAGCAACGCAGGAACTTTCTCTGGTCCAGCTTTTATTCTTTCTTGTGTGTGGGGCCTTGCCTAAGGCCCCGCTACCGGTGTTGCTCCCATCGGGCTCGGCTACTCAGTTTGTGTGCCAATGCTAGATTGGCACACTCGCGGAGGCGGCGGTATTTGGGATAGGGAAGCTGTAGGGAATTAAAATAAAAAAGGCACCGGCTCTGTGCTTAATGCTTATTTAATGAAAACAATAAAAGTAATACAAAATACTCGAATTATTACGGAGAGGTCCGTTTATGCGAAGAGCAATTAGTATTGCCTCACGCGCAATGCTAATTCGCGAGGTGTGCACTGCGCGTGCGCACCCTCTTTGCTTAACGCGGCTACACACACACGTGTAGTTCATGGCTGATGGATATAGAGAGAGCAGTTCCCTCTCTATACCGCCGTAGTCTGTGACTGCCCGAGTAAGAGCGTCTCTCTCTCTCTCTCACTCGACGCTGCAGTCTATGGTTGAGCGAGAGAGCTCGTTCCTCTCGCTCAACTGCGTGCTCGCAGGTTGTACGAGTAAGAGTGGCTTTCTCTTACTCACACGCCTATCCTATGATAGTGCGAGAGAGATCGATCCTCTCACTCGCACTCGCACGACCGAATCGGTTTCAAGTTACGCGGTCTCGCGCATAACTCTCCTATATCTATATATATGCCTGACGCCATTGCACACGTGTCAGAAAAAAGACTAAATATAACTTACTCGCGGACTAATCTATATCTACCTGAGTGGCCACTTACTTTGTACTACAGCTGAGATTGTCCTTTCGATAGCTGCGGCGGAGACTCTGTGGAAAATCCTCAAAGATCGCGTAAAAATCGTGTATATCTCAAAGCAAGTGCGGCATGTCGAACCGGCGGAACGAGAAGAAGAAGGCTCGAGGGGAGGGCTTCTCTTTCTCCTCTCGCCTATCAGTTTTCCCGCGTAGCGCTATCGATTCTTGATCGCGTTTCGGTACGCCGCGGATTCTCGCGCCTTTTCCCGCGTTAAGCCATCGATCGCTTGATCGATGGCACCGCGTATCGTCGCGCTGCGAACTCTATCTCTATCGCCTATGGCAGGTGGCTTAACCTCTATAAGCCACCTGTCACAATATATATATATATATATATATATATATATATATATATATATATATATGTATATATATATATATATATATGTATATATATATATATATATATGCGAGGGTGGTTCAATAAGTACCCGTGTTAGAAATGAAGACACCATTTTTTCAAAAAATTTTTATTTATTTTTCAACATAGTCATCTTTTAGAAAGATAAACTTCTCCCAACGTTCCTGCCATATTTTTAACCCCTCCGAAAAATAGGATTTGTCGAACACTCCAAAATACGCCTCTGTCTCGGCGATGTCTTCCTCGTTTGAGCTAAATTTTTTTCCCGCAAGCCATTTCTTCGTGTTAAAGAACAAGAAAAAGTCGCAGGGAGCCAGATCAAGTGAATACGGGGGGGGGGGGGGGGAGGGTAGCAGCAATTCATAACGCAATTCATGCAGTTTGGCGGCGACAACTCCGGATGAATGTGCTGGTGCGTTATCATGGTGAAACAGCACCTTCTTTTTCGCCAAATGCGGCCGTGTCTCCTTCAATTTTTTGTCGAAGCGGTCCAATAACTCACTGTAGTATTGTCCATTGATCGTTCTTCCTTTTTCTAAAAAGTCCATGAAAATGACGCCGTTCGCATCCCAAAAAATCGTCGCCATGACCTTTCCTGCCAATGGGACCGTCTTCGACTTCTTTGGAGCAGATTCACCAGGAGAAATCCATTGTTTTGATTGTTGCTTAGTTTCTGGTGTGTGATGATGAATCCAAGTTTCATCAACGGTGACAACTCGAGGCAAAAACTCCTTCGGATCTCGCTTGAATTGCTCTAAACACTACTTCGAAGTGAACAGTCGCATCCGCTTGTTGCCTACCGTGAACAATCGCGGCATCCATCCGACCGACAATTTTTTCATCGCCAACTTATCATGTAAAATATTAATTGCCGTTCCGGTCGACACACCTATGGCCTCTGCAACTTCGCGTACTTTCGTTCGCCGATCAGCGAGAATCATGTCGTAGACTTTTTGAATGATTTCCTCGGTAACAACATCTGTCGGGCGTCCTGGTCACTCCTCATCAAAAACGGATGTTTACCCACGTTTAAATTCGTTGAACCATTATCTCACTGTGGTCATAGATGGCAAAGTGTCCCCATCAACAGCATCCAACTTTGCTTTTATCACCTCGCATTTTCTTCCATCCGAAAACAAAAAGCGAATTACCGAACGATACTGCTCTTTTTCCATCTTAGCAAAAAACACGAAACACGTCTTACTCGAATGGCTGCCAAATCCAAACTAACTTATCTATCAGTCTGAAATTTGTTTTACCGTCGTTTGATAGATAGCAGCACACGATGATAATACCAACTTTCTTGAGGAACGCCCTCTGTCGTTAAGCACGGGTACTTATTGAACCGTCCTCGTATACATATATATATATATATATATATATGTGTGTGTGTGTTTTATGTTTTAATTCTAAAGAAATACTTATATTTATATGTACGTTGTCACGTACGCGGCATGCAGGAGTGGGAGAGCTCTTTCTCTCTCGCTCCTACGGACTTCATGCGGGAGAGTAGTTTCTGTCTCGCACCCGTACGTTATACGGCACGCGCGAGTGAGGGAGACCTTGCTCTCTCACTCCTATAGGCGTAGAGCGAGCCTTTATTACTTGCGCTCCTAGTGCGTTCTTTTTCTTATAACTTTTTTACTCTGTTAACTATTGATTTATCTTTGTGTTAATTTATAATTTCTTTTTGTTCGTTAAATCATTAAATTAGTTTTTTTATTTTAACATTTTTTTTGCTGTTTTTTTCTTCTTTTTAGCTTCTACTTTCTTTCCTTTTTTTTTTATTTTATTATTATTAGGTTGCTGCAGATGAAATGGCCAATTTAACAATGACATAAAGTTGGCTGCAATTTTAGTGTATTATGTTGGCACAAGGCGGCGCAAATGATATAACATATTGAAGTATAAATACTGTTACCTTGGTTTATGGAGTCATTTCTGTTTTGCACTTTATAGTGATCGTAAAAACAAAAAGAGAAAGTGAACATGGAAGTGAATCAAATACGGCTACTTTTACTATACGAATTTAAATTAGAGCACAACGCAATGGAAGCAACGAGGAATATCAACAGCGCATTTGGGCCTGATACAGTTGGCGAACGAACCACTCGGCGGTGGTTCGAAAAATTTCGATCCGGAGATATGGACCTTGGAAATGAGTCACGTGGACACCCAGGACCATCGATCGATAACGACGAGCTGCGTGCATTAGTGGATTTTGACCCCCGCCAAACCATAAGGGATCTTGCCGAGAAATTAGGCGTTCACAATTCGACAGTTTGCCGCCACTTGCAACAACTTGGATAAGTGAAAAAGCTTGACAAATGGGTTTCGCATGATCTTACCGAGCAAAACATGACGTGTCGAATGGAAATTTGAAGTTCTCTTCTCTCCCGCAACAAAAAGGAACCGTTCTTGCACCGAATTGTGATCTGCGATGAGAAGTGGATTTTATACGATAATCATCGCCGATCAGCCCAATGGCTAGATACCGAGGAGGCGCCAAGACACATGCCGAAACCAAGCCTTCATCCAAAGAAAATAATGGTAACTATTGGTGGTCTGTAGCTGGAGTTATCCACTATTCGTTCCTGCAACCTGGCGAAACCATCAATACTAAGAAATACTGTTCTCAACTGGATGAAATGCATCAGAAATTGGTAGTCCAACAACCTAGGCTTGTCAACAGAGATGGGGTGATACTGCTTCATAATAACGCACGACCTCATGTATCGAGAACAACGGTCCAAAAATTAAGCGAGTTGTGCTATGAGACTCTTCCTCACCCTCCATACTCACCAGATTTCTCACCAACAGATAACCATGTCTTCAAACATTTGGATCACTTTTTGACAGGAAAAAGATTTAATAATGAAGCTGCTGTCAAAAATGCCTTCAAGGAGTTTCTTCAAACCAGAAACTCGGACTTCTACAAAACTGGAATAAAGCTACTTGTATTTCGTTGGGAAAAGTGTGTTGCATCTATTGGTACCTATTTTGATTAAATAAATTGTCTTTATGAAAAGTTACAGCTGTTTAAAAATTTATTACTAAATCGGTCATTTCATCTGCAGCGACCTAATATTTTTATATATTTTTTTACAATTTTTTTTTTTTTTTTGGTTTTCAGGTAGAGCATATTGGTTTATTCTTTGATTTATTTTATTTCAACTACTTTTTGCTCTTTTTTTATTATTTTTGATTTTTATTTTTGCGACGAGGAGCTTTCAGCCTTCCTCCCGAATGCTGCCCTTCTCGAGTCATCAGCTAGCCAATAAGGACAACACACGAGCCACGCAACGACGTTTGCACGGCGGTGTAGCAGATAAGTAGGGTCCGAAGGGCGGCTTCTTGTGCCCGGACCTTAGGAGGAAAGTCATCCGAAACTATAGCGGCCAAGAAGGGGGCGCTGCGGGCAAATTCGCACCTTTCGCGAATTGCGCGTTCCCTGTGGCTAATTTCTTCGGTGGTAGTTAACTTATAAACTGCCACGCCGTTACAACTGGCGCCCTTAACTTGTGTAGAGGTAGCTGGAAGCAGGTCATTAGAGATAAAGTCGTGTAGCACGAACCGCACGCGTAGCATAATATAATTTAAAATTTTTTTGTCTTTTCCTTTTTTCTCTCTAATAATTACAGCTGGCGCAAATTTTAAATTTGTATTTTTTGTCAAGAGCACATACAAGGGGTGCGGAGACTCTTGACCTCCGCAATACCAAGCGAGTAATCTGGCTTGAGAGTGCTCTCAGAAAACATTCTATTTTCTGTTTTTTTTTCTTTTTCAGGAAGAAGAAAATTTTTTTTAATAATATATTTACATATTCGGAGCATCCTCAAGGCAGCGCATTATTCCTCTCCTAGCTCAAAACAAATTGTGAACTAGCAAGGAGAAGAATCGTTCCGGCCAGCAAAGAAATTCAATTTCTAGCGGAACAATAAACGTTTTACAATTTTTATTGAAATATTAATTTTACTTCCATTTAGCTGGCACGGAACTAAAGCGTTCACGCGGACGAGACTCATTTAGCTACTCGATAATCGAAAATCAAGAGCGCACCTGTTGCGACAAACAGTCGAACAGGAAGTCGAAGCATCGGGACTCTCTGCGGGCAAACGCCTCAATTTGGCAGTCAATTGACTGAAAGTAAATCGACTGCCTAAGGCAGACAAGCCCTTTCTGAGCGCTCAGAAGTTGGTGCTCACAACAACCGAAGCGAAATCAACATAAGCGAAGGTGACTACCACTTTATCGAAGCGAACATTATGGCGGAACAAACCTTAGCTGCCATCGAGGACTGGGCCTTAACTCTTAACAGAAGGGAACTCGAGGAGAACTTGGCCCAGCTCCAACTGCACACAAATGGCAGCAGGTTCGCCCGAGCAGACCGGTTACAAAACTGGCTGCTCGGGAATTATACAGCGGCGGACTTCGCAGAAGAGGGGAGTCAAGATCCTCAAACCGTAGTACGCTGCAACGTACTTCGTCAGCGTCTAATTTACAGGCTGAGGTCAGAAGAAGGCGCTGACACAGAGGAGCACCCCTGGGCACTACTCCTCTGCGATAAGAGGGTACGACAAAACCTCGAGCAGACGGTAGGAGTAACCCAGCAGCCAGACACGATCGCTAAAGCTCCAGCTGCCGAGTCCTCCAGGCTGGACAATGCACCAGCCCAAATAGACATACCAGTTGAACGAGACGTTCACCATCGCACGCCAGCTAACCCTGACAGCGAAGCTCAGGGCACTAGAAGGCAGGATGAGAGCTGGATAACGCTGGTTAGCAAAAATTATAACCAGTTCCGAGTGCCAGCCTCTTTTGCAGCGATGATGGCTAACCTGCTCACAGAGGTTAGGGTGTTAACGGCCAAAGTGAACGTGCTCGAGGCAAAATCGAGCAGTCAAGAAGCGGAGGATCGGCGAACACAGGTACAATTCGCCTACACATATACATGTAATTACGCAGACGAGTCTGTTGCCGGCAGCACACCCCAACGTGCTCGCCCACAGGCAAGCCCTAACCCACGTCCTGCACGCCAAGCACCGCATGGCGTGTCTAAGGAGGGGGAGCCTGTCCGGTGGCAACTTTCGCCCCGGACAGCAACTCTTCATATCGAAACCTTTATCGGGCACTTGACGCAGTAATCGTCGCGGGATACAGGCCAAATTGTGCGGAAATGGTAAATCCGCTTCTCCAGAGCCAAGAATCAAAGTATTGCTATATTCTTGGCTCGACTGAAAGACTGCCGAGCTCTGGTAAACTTGTCAGAAGAAGAGGTTCTGTCGTCTTTATCGGAACTCTTTACTGACAATACGGCGACTTGGTACCGCAATGAAAACAGCAAGTGGTCTTGCTGGGCCGACTTTGAGGCAGCAGCCAGACTGTGGTATGGAACCTCCAGAAGGTTCTAGCAGAGGCTCGCGTCCGAGACAAACAGTTGGACGCAAGGGGTAGATAGGCCGGTACGTAATTACATCACATGCCCAGTTGCAATTATGCGCAAGCTCTCCTCCATGCCCAGCCGAGACCAGCAGCTCGATATGCTGCACCGAAATTTGCGGCAAGAGCTGCAGTCGATGGACCGGCGCCTTATACCTACCGCCCGCCTCCACCACCGGAAGCCACGCTCTTGCCAGAGATGGCCTACAAGCCTCGGTCCGAAACACGAAAGCAGAGGACCGAGTATTAGCCGGGCACAGAGGGCAAGCCGACGAGGGCAAAGGCCAGCGCTGTCGCTGCGACGCCTCCGGTACAGGATGCTGCCACTTTTGCAGCAATGGTCGCCCGCATTTTGGGTCACCAGATGAGATCTTAGCAGTGAGATTTTAAGTCTGCCAGGACTTCCCTCCAGCCGACTCACCGCAGTTGGAGGCCTTTCCCGAGGGGCAAAGGCGAGAGCAAGCCAAAGCGCAGCTCGCCATTGCCCTAAGGAAAGCGCGACGAGCGCCAAAATGCGCCGTCAACGAAAAAGGCCTCCCCCGTGCGCACCACCGTGCCACAAGGGCCGGTGAAGTGCCATACCTGCGGCGAGCTTGGGTACACGGTAAGGACGTGTCCCAAATGTGCGGGAAACGGGTGGAAGAGCAATTAAGCGGGGAATTAACCGACTTGTCTTTGACGGTTCCCAAGACCAGCTTAGCGTCTCCACCTTTAACGGAGCACGCTACGACTCCCGCCGACCTGCGAGAAGCTTTATCTCTCGCAGGACAGGTCGCACGCACGTACAAACCTGAAGACGAGACCCGTTGGTGGCTACAGGTGGCGGTAGGAAGTTACCGCCTGCGTGCACTATACGATTCCGAAGCATCGAACACGGTCACGGGCCCTATTGGCCTGCAAATCGCCAATGCCCTTGACCGTGAGCTCGTCCCAGCTGAATCAGGACGCATAAAAGTCGCTGATGGCAGGCACCTCCCGCTTTTGGGACATGTCAAGTTGCCCTTCGCTGTTGCAGGGTTTTCTCATGACATTAGGGCTGCCATAATGCCCCAGCTTGACATGAAATGCTATACCGGAGTAATTTTTATCCGAGCATTCTGCGCGGTTTTGGACCTCGACACTGATCGTCTACATATTAAGGAGGCAAATGTAAGTGTCGGCCTGGAAGTCGCCAGCATTGCTGCCAACGTGGGTGCGCTGGCGTCCGCCAGCGTAGCCGACGTAACGGACGACTAGCGCGCTCAACTTCAAGCTCTGCTCAACGCCGTTTAGCGGAGCGGATAGTCCACCCTGGGATGCACCCACGGGGTAGAACATACGATTAATGTAGGCAACGCCTCGCCCATCAAGCAACGCTATTACCCCGTCTCGGACAAGATACAAGAAGAGATGCATCGTCAAGTCCGAGAGATGCTCCAGCAGGACGTGATAGATCCGTCAACCAGTGGCTGGTCTAGCCCAGTGGTGATGGTGCGCAAAGAGAACGGCTCGTACCGCTTTTGCAAGCCGCTCTTTTCTCCCTCGAGTGGTCAGAAAATACCGCCGACGAGTGGTATCTCACTTGGGTCCGCAATGTATCTGAGGAGCCTAACGAGCATCCCAAATGGAAGCTCGTTGAGGGAAATTTATACGCATATCGCTCCGCCGACGAAGTCGACGGAGTCATCGGCGATAATGAAGAGTGGAAACTGGTCGTGCCGAAAGAACAATGGCAAGCGGTGCTGGGAGAATGCCATGACGACCCAACGGCAGGACACTTGAGTCGCGAAAAGACTTTCGTGCGGGTGGCCAGAGCATATTACTGACCACAGTTCTACGACGACGTTCGGAAACATGTTATAAAATGAACGACCGACCGGCCATGGCAGGTCGTGACAGCCGACATAATCAGCCCACTTTCCCGCTCCGCTAGAGGGTTTGAATACATCCTGGTCTTTCAGGATTTGTTCATGCGCTGGGTTGAAGCCGTGCCGATCCAAAAAGCAAACGCGAAAACGATCATCCGCGAATTTAATGAACGGGTCGTCTTACGCTTTGGCGCTCCAGAGATTTTTCTCTCGGATAACGGCACGGAATTCAAGAATCAAGTGGTTGACGAATATTTAGAGGCAGTGGGAATACTTCACACCCATTCCCCACCTTACCACCCGCAAGCTAACCCAGTGGAATGAGTAAACAGGACCCTTAAGATGATGATTGCCTGTTTTGTTACGGACAATCATAACTCATGGGATGAACATCTTCCAGAGTTCGTCTTCGCCCTGAACACGGCTGAGCATAGCTCAACCGGCCTGAGCCCTGCAGTGCTCAATTACGGTCAGCAGCTGACGCCCCCTGGAACGGCTAGGCGCGCACAAGAGCGCGAGGCGACCGACAAGGTCGCCGACGAGAGCAGGAAAGTGTGAAGCACGAGAATGCAAAACCTCCCGTCTTCTCAATCGCGCTGCAGAAAGTTCCCGCAAACCACAGTCCAGGCAGGCAAACGTCTACGATGATAAAAGGCGAGAGGTACGGTTCAAGGTCGGAGATCGCGGATCGGAGATGGCCCCAAAATTTATAGGTCCATACTAGATACTAGAGACTCGGGGCTCCAACTGCTTCAAGCTCATAAGCGAACGAGGTGAGCTTGAAGACTTAGTTCACGCTGAACACCTAAAGACGTAATACGGTGGGCAAGCGCCCGAACAAGACGACGAAGATCCCACCGAGGTACGCCTAGAGTCCCAACCACCGGGGAAAGAGCAGGCGACGAGCGACCCGCCTCTAACGAGCGCACCGGCTCCCGCGTTAGAGCCTCAGCCGACGAGCGAAGGCTCAGCAGAGCCTATCGAGCCTGAACCCAATCCGTCCGAGGTAAACCCGAAGCCTAAAAGGAGAAGGAGTAGGCCGCGGAAGGGCGCGAGCGTGCCGACCCCCCAGACCCGCGGCCGGGGCAGACCGAGAGGTGCGAAAAATCGCACGTGATTCTCTCCCCACGTTGCCTCGTGTTCGATAGGCTACAGGTCTCCCACGCCACGCGATGTTGGGCGATCTCCCGAGTGTCTCTCGTCAAACCTTTTTTGTTTTCTCTTTCTTTTCTTCTCTTTTCCTTTTTTTTCCTTTCCTTTTTTCTTTTTTCCTTTTTTTTAGTTTTCTTTTTGTTCGTTTTTCCCTCCTTTTCCACAGAGTTGGGTAAGCTTGAGTCCTTTTGTTACAGGCGGAATAACCTGAGACCATGGCGCTGGAGACGACCCTAGAGAAGTTAGAGCGGCTGTCGGCCGCCATCATTAATCTCCAGCTGAGAGAGAAGGTGGACAACCTCGTCCACGCGGCGCTCACGACCGCCATGGAAAAGGTGAAAGCGAACGAGGAGGAGGCGAGGCAGCAGCAGGAGCTGAAGAAGGCCGTCGTGATTTGGCAGCTGAGCTACGACGAGGAAGATTCCCTGGCTCCCCACCGCATCGGGGTCACCGACTTTCGGGCTTCGGACCTGCCCTTTTGGCCCGCAAAGGCGATCCCGGTGCGCTCGCCCGCTTCGGGACGCCCGCGGGTCGAGGTGCGGGACGCCTCCACCCAATACGAAGATTACTGGTGGCAAGAGCTGCCAAACGACGTCGCCGCATGGTGGCCAATAGTGAAGCTGGGACTCCTGGTGGCTCGCAAATCTGCGAGCAAAGCAACTCGCTGGGAAAGACGCGCGTTCGAGGTACTTGACGAGTACTTCCGTGCCGGGCCTCGGGCTACTCTGCACGCAGGCAAGTGGCCCCGCCTTGCGGAGATCCACAAGGCAGAAACAGCGGCTATCGAGGAGCATTGGCGGCGCAGGCGCGAGGACGCGCGCCAGGAGCGGAAAGCCACCGAGCTCCTCGAGGAGGCCCGGCAGCACTAAGAGTGGGCGCAAAGGGCTGCCCAAGAGGCCCGGGAAGCAGAGTGCGGTGTTACCTTATTTTGTCCCTCGCCATTTCCCATCCCAGCAGTCCGAGACGCGCGGAGTGTGGCAGAATCCGCTTACCACGGATAAGCAATTTCTGGGAGGGGGGTGTCACGGAGAATACTCCGTGCTCCGCGCATTGTAGTATTTCGCGCGCTTCCGCGGTCAGCAATCTGAGTCCAGTCTCCGTAACGCGACAGTCGTGGACAAGAAGATACGGTACGCAACTAGAGATAGAATAGTCGTATGCCGTATAAGAAAGCTAGGCGAGGCTAGGCTAGGTAATCTAGCCGCTTTCCGCGTAATGCAGTTCTTCTCGAGTCTTTGTGAGATAAGTGTGCTCCCGAATTTTTCTCTATTCCGCTCTAGTTTTGCGAGTGGAACCGCCATCTTGGACGCGTGCTATATTGTCTCCACGATTCGCGAATTTTGCTTTCAGCGCGAGCAGTTTTTTGTTTTTGGCGAGCACCGGCCACGTGTACGGTAGAGCAAGTGTACCGCGGTGACCAGCAGTACGTGAGTCACCGCCACCAGCGACCAGAGACGTATCGGCGAGACGATGTCGAGTGGCGGCGCTTTTCCTTTTTTTGTTTCGGCGTGCGAGGCTGGACAGCCCGTAACTGTAAGTCCCTGATACGTTGAATTTTGGCGTGCATAAATTTTCCTTTTTTTATTTTTTCGTAGGAGTAACATCCGCCGGTTACTCCGCTCAGTATTTTATTTATTTCTTTGCGATTCGTGCGAGTCAGAGAGCGTCATCTCTCACACTCTCATATAGTCAGGGCGAGAGAGTTGCAATCTCTCTCGCACCTGTATAAGAATAGGCGCGCGTAAGTGAGAGAGCGGTATCTCTCTTACTCGAGTAGCAGCAGTGCGAGAGAGTTGCGTTCTCTTTCGCACTCGCGTAAGGTTAAGTGCGCAAGAGTGGGAGAGCGCTTTCTCTCTCACTCCTACGGCGCAGTACGGGAGACTTGCTTTATCTCTCGTACTCGCAGTAGACGCAGCGCGCAGGAATGGGAGAGCGCTTTCTCTCTCATTCCTACGGACTTCGTGTGGGGGAATAGTGTTCTCTCTCGCACCCGTACCTTATATGGCGCGCGCAAGTGAGGAAGACCTTTCTCTCTCACTCCTATTGGTGTAGAGCCATCCCTTATTACCTGCGCTTCTCGTGCGTTCGTTTTATAACTTTTTTACTCTTTTTGCTATTTATTTATCTTTGTGTTAATTTATTTTTTTTTTTTGTCCGTTAAATCATTAAATTATTTTATTTATTTTAATATTTTTTTTGCTGTTTATTTCTTCTTTCTAGCTTTCACTTTCTTTCCTTTGTCTTCGCTTTATTATTATTTTTATATATTTTTTTAAAATTTTTATTTTTTTAGTTTTCACACGAAGCATTTAAGTTTATTCTTTGATTTATTTTATTTTAACTACTTTTTGCTCTTTTTTCATTATTTTTGATTTTTATTTTTGCGACGAAGAGCTTTCAGCCTTCCTCCCAAATACCACCCTCTCCGAGTCATCAACTAGCTGGCGAGGACGACACACGAGCCGTAGAACGACGTTTGCGCGGCGTTGTAGCGGATAAATAGGGTTCGAAGGGCGGCTTCTCGTGCCCGGAGCTTAAGAGCAAAATTGTCCGAAACTTTAGCGGCTAAGAAAAGGGCGCTGCAGGTAAATTCACACCTTTCGCAAATTGCGCGTTTCTTGTGGCTAAATGCTCCGGTGTTAGTTAATCTATAAACTGCCACCCCGTTACAACATATAATTATGGAAACGATAAATTTAATTTATTTCAATCCCTGTAGTTAATTGCTATAAAAAAAATGTTTAAAATTAATTCGTTTGGACAGAACATGAAATTTAGCAAGCCTTTTTTCAAACGAATTATATGCTTTACCAACGAGTAAACCAATTTGATTTTATGTATAAGTAATTGATATACTTCAGGAGTAATCTTTATCAGTGTAACGATACACAAAGTTATAAGATTACTTAATTATACACAGTGTGTCCCATGGAAAACGGATCTTTTTCAAAACATTGATTTATATTGGCGCCACCTATTGGTGGATGTTAGCAATGGAAAGGTCTATTCTTAACTGACATCCTGTCAAAATTGTATGACATTTACTTCAATGAAAACCAAAATATCGCGCTCAAAGTGACAGTGTGTTTGTGGCATCGGTCGAAAAATGAACTTCGAACAAAGAGCAAATATTAAGTTCTGTTTTAAACTCGGTAAATCCTTTACTGAGACGCATAATTTGCTGAAACAAGTTTATGGCGCTAATTGTCTATCCCGTACCAGAGTGTATGAGTGGTATAAGCGGTTCCAAGAAGGTCGTAAAAACATTTAGGACGACGAAAATCCAGGTCCTTCGAATACCATGGTTACCCAAAGTAACATTGAAAAAGTGCGTAAATTTATAAAAAATGAGCCAAAATCTTTATTGCGATACATGGAAATGGAATTAAATATGTCCAAAAATTCAATTCATCGCATTTTGACCGATTATTTGAATCTACGGAAGGTGTGTGCACGCTTTGTTCCACACAAATTGATTTGATTAAAGAGTCAAAAAAGGACCCAAACTTGAAATATTCAATTGTAACTGGTGACGAGACATGGTGTTTTCAATATGATCCCGAAACCAAGCGTTAAAGTGCTGGATGGAAGCACCCAATCGAGCCCAATCCGAAAAACAGTCGTCTTGAAAAGTCAAAAGTGAAGACAATGTTGATTTGTTTCTACGATTCGGAGGGTATTCATCGTGAATTTGTTCTACCTGGTCGAACGATTACTGCTGTGTTTTATCTTGGTGTTATGAAGCGTTTGCTTAGCCGTATTCGTCGTGTGCGGCCACAATACCGTGAAAAAGGGAGCTGGCGTTTGTTGCATGATATGCCCCGTCTCATCGATTGAACTTGATCACGGATTTTTTGATCAAAAATTCCATTTTAACCATCAACCATTCACCGTACTCGCTGGATTTGGCTCCGTGCGACTTCTACTTGTTCTCCAAATTGCACTAGCCTATGAAAGGAAAACGTTATGCCGACGTAGAGGCCATCCAAAGAGCGACGACCGACATACTAAAGTCGATGGATAAAGATGATCTCAAAAACTCATTCGATGCGTTAATTGATCGTACAAAACGTTGTATTGATGCGGAAGAAGACTATTTTGAATAAAATAAATGAGATTTGCCGGAATATTGAGTTTCTGTCTTTATTTTGAACAAGTTTCGTTTTTCATGGGACATACTGTGTATATAAGTTTATTATAATATCAATAATTTTGATTTAAAAAATTAAAGATAATTTTTATGAATAGTGTAGCACGTGAACCATCTCTACTTAGAGGATAAAAATTTGTATTTATTCGTTGAAACAACTTGTGTCATTAATTCTAATTGCGTCTCGAGTGTAAAAGTAAAATACCAAAATTTAAAAAAGAAATAAAAGTTATACTTGTAATGAATCAAAGATTTTTACAATGCCGCTATAAATTATTGAATCGAGCAATAAACAATTCGTTATTATTGATATACTCCATAAGACAAACGACTTAAAAAATTCAGAAATATCTTTACAATGATTTATTTAATCGTTTAGTACCACAACTGCGAATAACTTTATATTTACAAGACAACATAGCTTACTTAATTATCGCCCCACTTCATTTTATAACAGTAATCTTCCTTTTATTCTTTTCACTATTCTCATAATTCACTTCGTTTGCAGACACTAAATTCCACTTTATTATTTTATTCACTTCTTTATATTATTTTTTCATCATTTATAATTTTTTCATTTATTCACACACTTTCAATTTATTTCTCTCTTCAATTTAATATTTCATAATACTATTATTTTATTATTTTTCTTTTATCTATTTATCTATCATTTTTATTTATTCACTTATTTTGGTTCGTATATAAAATTTTATATGACATTATTTACTTACACATGTCTACATTTTATTATTATTTATTTTATACATGCGCATACACGCACACACACGCAGGCACAAATGCGCGCGCACACAGACACTACTTGAATATACACAAACGCATACGCCCACCATAAACACGCGCGCGTTTGCACGCACACGCACCCACACACACAAGCACACGCAGACACGCGCTTGAACACACACAAACGCATACGCCCACGCATACATACCCACACGCGCACGCACGCAAACTCTCCTACGCACACAAACACTCACACATATAAACATACACACACACACACACACACACGCACGCACGCACGCACATACACAAGCGCACACTCACGCACATGCGCACACGTGTACGGATCCGCACACGCATACATGCACAAGCACACACATGCACTAACGCACACGCGAACATACACGTACACACATGCGCATACAACCACACGCACACGCGCAGAAGCGCACACACACACTGACACAGACATACACACGCACACTCACGCGCCTAAACACGCAGGAACGCACACGCTCATACACGCACCCACACGCATGCACGCACACGTGCTTCCACATACAGGCACACACACACACGTACAAACACGAAGACACGTGCACACACCCGTACATGCACCCATATGCACACGAACACGTGCACACAAGCGCACACTGTTACGTGCAGGGGAACACGCACGGCCTGAAACCTTAAAGGACTATACCAGTGTGAAACTTTCAAAAAATCGAAATTTTTTTTGTCTTATTCGACAGTTTATATTTTTATCCTATTAAATTTCAAGGCCGTATCTCTAATACTTTTCGAATGACAGCCTTCTAAAGAGCAACCGCTTGCAGGTATAAACTGCTTCATCTACCTTTTAAACGCGTTTTTCGCGAAATGCCATTTTTCAAATTTGCTACCATCGCAACTCAAAGAGCAATTATCCGATTGACTCCGAATTTGAACTGAGTTTTCTTGAATGTATTTACTCTACAATGACGTAAGGTTTTTTTGATTGGATTAAAATTAACGATTTGGCATTAAAAAAAGCGACCATATTTTTCACTAAAAATAAACTTTTTTTGGATAACTACGTCATTTTGTTAAATTTTGATATTTTTCGAAAATTCTACGACATTGTATAGGAAATATCTTCTAGCCTAACGACTTTTTTTTTTGGTTTCAGCTACTCATTCGGCCGAAATCGTGGCAGCAGTGGAGAAACTTTTTTTTTGGCGCCTCTGAAGACAGCGCATAAGTTGCTCATTTTCCAATATTTATTAATGAAAAAATTATGGAATATAGTTTAAATATAGCTTGATATACTTTTATATTTTTAAAATATTTTATGAAGTATTTTTCTTTTAAAAAATTCGTGAAAATCACCCAAATTTTTAGAGTTCACACTGCTATAGCCCCTTAATATTTATTTTATGCGGGACCCATCAACTTGTCTCATACTGGCCAGCTCGCTCATTGAGATCTGAAAACCGCCCTCTTGACATGCATACCTCACAGGAATTCCCAAAGGCACTTCTGTCTTCTTAAATAAGGGATCCCCCGATTGTGGCAAAAGGAGGAATCAAAGAAAAATAGATACATATAAATCGATAATAACTCTTATCTGTGAGTACTGGTCGTTCCTGGAGCCTTGAAGTCTGCTCCGTATGCCTGCATGCAAGAAAGTTAAATTAGAGAAATCAGGGGTAACTCAATAATACCGAATTTTATCAAGATGGTTTTATTTTATATACTGGGGGTCCCATTTCAACGGATGCATACAGTCTGTCAAGTAAGAGCGTGGTCGACTTCATCGACAGGTAATTCAAGATTTCGCTCTAATTCCTTCGCGAGCCGATAGAGGAAAGCTTTGTCCTTGATGCATTGTCAACGAAAATTCAGTTGTCGTTGATCTTTTGAAAGAGAATCACGTTAAACGCCATAAGTGCTAAGTACGCGTCGCGCTACGAGGCTGTGTTCCTTTGCATCCACCCGAAAGGTCCTAAAATGTCGCAATCAGCGGCTGCTAAATATATGAGAAAGTCAAAGGCATTTGTACAAAAGTGGATACAGCGATATAAAGTGGCTAAAAATGTCGATGATTTACCAGAACGTGGCTCGATAGGAAAAGTGAACAAAAAAGATGAAAAAAGAATAGTGAATCTGTTTTCGCGGAATCCTGCTTTAACACTGCGACAAGGACAAGCAAAATTAATGGCAAAAGGTTTAGATATATCCTACGAAACTATTCGAACCCATCTTCGTACTCATCATCTGAAATGGCGCAACACAATGAAGAAGCCTCTGTTGACTGAAAAACATGTGACAAAGCGACTCGCTTGGGCGCATGAGAATATTGATAGTGATTTTGAAAATGTCATTTTTACTGATGAATGTTCTATATGGGCACGTTCTGTCTTTACGCGAGCCTGGTCAACTTTCACCAATAGGCTTATTCAGCGGACCGTAAAACATGGAATAAAGGTGCATCTTTGGGGCTGCTTCTCAAAGCAGGGATTCGGCACTTTGCACCTCTTTACTGAAATCCTAAATGCCAAGAAAATGATAAAAATCTACAAAAAGGCTTTACTGCCATCTGCCAAACGATGGTTCATTACAAAAAATAAAGATTGGATTCTGCAGGAGGACAACGATCCTAAACACCGCAGCAAGCTCTGTACTCAGTGGAAGACTTAATCTGGCATTGTTACATTGAATTGGCCGTCGCAGTCGCCCGATGCAAACCCTATTGAAAATGTGTGGGCATATATTAAACGGAAGCTTCGTGGAAGACGCACATACACTTTGAAGCAGTTGTCTTACGAAATTCGTCGGATCTGGAGATCCTTGCCACTAGAATACGCCGTCAAATAAGTAGAAAGCATGCCTCGAAGATGCCAGGCAATTATCGACGCCAGTGGTGACTGGACACATTATTGACCAAATTGCATCATTGTTTGTAATGTATACAATGTATATATAAATATGGAAGTTTCATCAAATAAATTTTTTTATAAATTAACACGACCACGCTCTTACTTGACAGACTGTATATCTCTCAAACTAAAGATGTTACGAAAAAAGTTTCAATACCAAAATTGTAAGAATTTGAAGGAAAAATCTAACTTAGACCTTGACCATGATTTTAAATAAGGCCTTAAAGGTCATTTAAAGGTTCAGTTTGTTTCTTTAAACGGAAACCCTTACTTTTGACCTATGGGAACATACGAGCAGAAAATTTTACGTCTCAATATAATCTTGACCATGACCTTCACTACAATTTTCAAGGTTATTTCAAGTTAAGTTGAACGTTTTAAATGGAAAATCTTACTTTTGACCCCAGAAAATGAAAAAGAAAAAAAATAATTTACCAAGTGGAAACTCGGCCAGTTAAGGCAAGATCAGACAGAGATCCAGCCAGTTAAAGCAAGATCAGACAGAGACCTAGCCAGTTAAGGCAAGATTAAGCAGAGACCCAGTCAGTTAAGGAAAGATCGAACAGAGACCCAGCCAGTTAAGGCAAGACCAAGCAGAGACCTAGCCAGTTAAGGCAAGATTAAGCAGAGACCCAGTCAGTTAAGGAAAGATCGAACAGAGACCCAGCCAGTTAAGGCAAGACCAAGCAGAGGCCCCGCCAGTTCAGGCAAGATCATCCATTGATGTAAGCTGCATTTCCAGCTGAGGCGGGATGAAAAGAGTTATTTAAGGCAAAAGATGTTCAAAAATTGCTCCGTATTCTCGAACCTACAAGTTGACTTGCTTACGGAAATGCGATATCGTTTTTAATAACACGTTTCGCGGTATGGTATTACATGCATTTCGAATCCTCACCTTCATATCTTATTCTGTCGTTGGTCGGGTTCTATAGACCTCATTTTTCAGAAAGCCCCATAAGTAAAAATCAAGCGATGTAAGGTCTGGTGACCTAGGTGGCCATTCTACGGGACTTACTCTATCTATCCATCAATTGTTGAATCTTTCATTTAGATGATTTCTTACAATGATTGTCCAATGTGGAGAAGCACCATCTTTTTGTAGCCATAATCTATTTCTCGTATTGAGATCAACTTCTTCAAGCAGAGCTGGGAGTTGATCCCTTATTTAATGCAAATAAGTTTGTCCGTCAACGTTGACTTCAAAAAAGTAAGGGCCAATCAAATAGCCATTAATGATTCTGCACCATACATTTAAACTCCAGCGATGTTGATGGTCAACCTCTCGCATCCAGTGTGGATAAACTGGTGACCAAAAGTGACAGTTATGGCTATTCAAAACGCCAGTACTTTGTAATGTAGCCTCATCGCTGAACATAACATATTTGAAAAAATTATTGTTATTGACCTGCTGCGTCACCCATCGACATAAAATGAGTCGTCTTTGATAATCCTCAACCGATAAAGCTTAGTTCACAGATGTGTGATACAGATGGTACTTTACATTTCTTAGGTATCTGCTGGCTGTTGATTTTGTTACACCTAGCTCTCGTTCAATTTGATGTAAACTAATCCAAGGATCTAAATGCACCATAATAGTACCGCAATCATTTAGGGATTATTAGTATAATCTTCTGTTAATATGGACCTCCTTGTACGAGCAAACTTACCTTGTCGGCCACGCAACTCCATATTACGAATAACAGTATATTGGGATGACATCTTTCGGGGAATCTAGCAGCATACAAAATTGAAGCTTGAAAGTAGTTTTGTCAACTTTCTCTTCACACAAGGAGAATATTGATAATTTCTTTAGCTGTGCAGTCAGGCATAATGAGAAAATGTTAAAATAAATAAAACTTAAATTGAAAAGACAAATTTTATTTAAAAAATGCACAAATAAATAAATTATTTCTTCTATTAAATAAGGAATTTCTCTACGAATAAGAGAATTTGATGAAACTCAAAATTGCTTAAAATGATGCCACAATTTTGCATTCAAATAAACTTACAATGAATAAAACCGTTCATTTAAATTAGTAATAACTTCAGAAACCACTATAAGGATACTGTTATTCAGAAATCACTTTGTGGCAACCAAACTCACAATCAATAAACTAACCAAAAAAGAATACATTCACGTTTCCTGAATAATTGTAATAAACTAAGTTGTACATTGAAGGTAATCACCGACTTTCAGAATGTTAAATCAAGGCTAAAATAATACAAAATCCGAGACTATCAAACTTCTCTTATTATTAAGAAAGAATCTTTGTTTATTAAGAAAAGTATTATTAACTGCAAAAATATTATTTTCTGTTTGTCTAATTTTGATAAAATTAATCTACATTCTTTCAAAAAAGTATAATTTTTTCTCTAGGTTGGTACAACTGTCCTTAATGACTATGCCAAGTTTGAGCGGAATCTGTCAACGAGTGTGTTTACAGTAGCTGGTTAAGTCAGTCGATGTCAATAGTGCGTGCCGATTTTTTACAATGGGTAATTACGTTAAACAAAGAATTTGTCTAAAATTTTGTGTTGCGAATGAAATTTAGTAAGCCAATGCATTAAAAATGTTACAAAATGCTTTTGGTGATAAAGCACTATTGAAAACCCATGCGTATGAGTGGTACAAAGCCTTTAAGGAGGGTCGTAAAGTCGTCGAAGACTTGCCTCGTGCCGGACGCCCATCAACGTCATACCAGCTTGAGAGAGATAGCACATGAACTTGAGATACGTCACGAGTCCACACGTACGATTTTAATTGATATTTTGGGCATGAGAAAGGTGGCCGCAAGACTCGTTCCAAACGAGCTCAATTTTCTTCAAAAACGCTATCGCGAGCAGGTCGCTTCGGACATGCTGGATCGCGCCAATTCCGATTCCGCATTCATGGAATGCATCATAACTAGTGACGATACGTGGGTGTACAAATATGATATGCAAGCAAGCCAGCAAGCATCGGAATGGGTGGGAAAAAACGAGCCGAAGCCGAAAAAACCACGCCAAAGCCGATCAAAAGTGAAGGTGATGCTTATTGTTTTCTTCGATATCCGTGGCGTGGTGCACTACGAATTTGTTCCAGAGGGTCAGACGGTAAACAAAGAGTAATACCTAGGCGTTATAAAACGTTTGCGTGAGCGTATCCATAAGAAGCGGCCAAATTTGTGGGCGAACAACTCGTGGATTTTGCACGACGATAACGTGCCGTCTCACCGAGCTACGATTGTGACCGACTTTCTCGCCAAAAACTCAACGAACACGCTTGAAAAACCACCATATTTGCCGGATTTGGCTCTCTGTGACTTCTTCCTCTTCCCAAAACTTAAATTGCCGCTCCGTGGCACCCATTTTCAGTCGATTGAAGCCATAAAACAAAATTCGACCCACGAGCTAAAGGCCATCTCGGAAAGCGCCTATAAAAAATGTTTCGATGTTTGGAAGTGCCGTTGGCATAAATGTATCGGAGCAAATGGAGCCTATTTTGAAGGTGACCCAATAAATTTTGATTATTTAACGTAAAATGTTATTTTAATTAAAAATTCTCGGTACTTTTTCGACAGACAGTATAATGAAAATTAATTTAAAAACATTTTGTCACGTGCGAGGGAACACGCACCCAATGAAATTTTATTATTTATTTTAATGCAAGACCCACTAACCCATCTGATACGGTCCGCTCACGCATCGCAAACTGAAAACGATCCTATGGTTTTGACTTTCATGAATTTACAAAAACACCAGTGCCCCATCGGTTAGGGGAGCACCCATACATGCCTGAGAAGGAAATCAAACAAATAAAAATTTATTGTAAATCATAATTTAACTATAAACTGCAACCAGTGGTTGTTCCTGGACCCTCGAAGTCTGTTTTTGGATCCCTGTATGGAAGAGAGATAAGTTGGAAGATCCGGGAGCAAATCACCAAACAATATTAACCGTTTGAGTGCAGCAAAGCGCTATTGCGCTTGTTCTTCGAAAAAATTCTTCCGTACTCAAACGGTTAACTTCCTCTGTATGAATTTTTGATATGTATATATATATATATATATATATATATATATATATATATATATATATATATATATATACATATGTATACATATAAAATAAGAAAATTCATACAGAGGAAGTTATACGTAGTTATATATTAGGTGTAGTAAAAAGAAATCCATTATTTTTGCATTAAATTAAAGGTTTTATTTAGCATAGATAGAATGATACAATTTAGGTCAAATGTGCACCGTTTTGTTCGATAACTTGTTGCCATTTTAAAGGTAATTTTATAATGCCTCTCTTGTAGAAATCCTTGTCCCTATTGTCAAAAAACTAGGACAGTCGATTTTCACAATCTTTTCTTGAGGCGAATTTTTCATCCGCAAAATCATTCGTCATAGACAGGAACAGGTGGTAATCACTTGGTGCCAGGTCCGGACTATAAGGTGGATGCATAAGAACTTCCTAACCAAGCTCCCGGAGCTTCTGGCGAGTCACTATCAATGTATGCGACCTGGCGTTGTCCTGATGGAACACAATTCCTCTCCTATTCGCCAAAGCTGGCCGCTTCTAAGCGATTGCTTCTTTCAGACAGTCCAATTGTTGACAGTACAGGTCCGAATTAAGAGTTCGGCCGTAGGGGGGCAGCTCATAGTAGATAATTCCCTGCCAGTCCCACCTAACACACAGAAAAACCTTCCTGACTGTCAATCCTGACTTAGTCACCGTTTGCGCCGGCTCACCGCGATTTGACCACGACTATTGTCGCTTGACGTTGTCGTAAGTGACCCACTTTTCATCACCAATAACCATCCGCTTTAGAAATAGATCGATATTGTTGTGATTCAGCAGCGATTCGAACATGGAAATTTGGTCCATGAGGTTTCTTTGAGTGAACTCGTGTGGCACCCATACATCGAACTTCTTTTTGTATCCAGCCTTATTTAAGTGGTTCCAAACGGTTTTCTGTGCAATGTTTAGCTCCTGGGCAATCGAAACAGTGCTTACTTTACGGTCGGACTCGACGATTTCCATTATTTTATCGACATTTTTGACAATTGGCCTTCCAGAGCGTGGTGCATCTTTGACGTCAAAATTACCGGAACGGAATCGACAAAACCAAAATTGCGCGTGATTGGCTATTACAGTATTAGGACCATAAACACTATTCACATTTCCAGCTGCCTGGCTTGCGTTTTCACCTTTATCGAAGAAAAACTGTAAAATATGGCGTATTTTCTCTTTGTTGGTGTCCATCTTTGACGCGTGCTAAAAAAATACTGAGTCAAGCAATCACAAAACTGTATCAGAAGCTTTTCTAGTACAAAATCTTATTTTTCTAACGCCATCTAGTGTAATCCGATCGCAATTTTACAACGGGAGATACAGACTACTAAAGCCATCTATTGGCAATATAATGGATTACTTTTTACTACACTTAATACATATATATACACAGTGTGTCCCATGGAAAACGGTACTTTTTCAAAACATCGATTTATGTTGGCGCCACCTATTGGTGGATGTTAGCAATGGAAAGGTCCATTCTTAACTGACATCCTGTCAAAATTGTATGACATTTACTTGAATGGAAACCGAAATTTCGCGCTTAAAGTGACAGTGTGTTTGTGGCATCGGTCGAAAAATGAACTTCAAACAAAGAGCAAATATTAAGTTCTGTTTTAAACTCGGTAAATCCTTTACTGAGACGCATAATTTGCTGAAACAAGTTTATGGCGATAATTGTCTATCCCGTACCACAGTGTATGAGTGGTATAAGTGGTTCCAGGAAGTTCGTGAAGACATTCAGGACGACGAACATCCCGGTCCTTTGAATACCATGGTTACTCAAAGTAACATTGAAATAATGCGTGAAGTTATAAAAAATGAGCCAAAATCTTTATTGCGATACATAGAAATGGAATTGAATATGTCCAAAAATTCAATTCATTGCATTTCAACCGATCATTTGAATCTACGTAAGGTGTGTGCACGCTTTGTTCCACACAAATTGACCGACTACGAAAAATTGCTCCGAATTCAACATTGTAAGGATTTGATTAAAGAGTCAAAAAAGGACCCAAACTAGAAATATTCAATTGTGACTGGTGACGAGACATGGTGTTTTCAATATGATCCCAAAACCAAGCGTCAAAGTGCTGAATGGAAGCACCCAACCGAGCCCAATCCGAAATAAAGTCGTTTTGAAAAGTCAAAAGTGAAGACAATGTTGATTTGTTTCTACGATTCGGAGGGTATTATTCATCGTAAATTCGTTTCACCTGGTCAAACGATTACTGCTGTATTTTATCTTGGTGTTATGAAGTGTTTGCTCAGCCGTATTTGTCGTGTGCGGCCACAATACCGTGAAAAAAGGAGCTGGCGTTTGTTGCATGATAATGCCCCGTCTCATCGATCGAACTTGATCACGGATTTTTTGATCAAAAATTCCATTTTAACCATCAACCATTCACCGTACTTGCCGGATTTGGCTCTGTGCGACTTCTACTTGTTCTCCAAATTGCACTTGCCTATGAAAGAAAAACGTTATGCCGACGTAGAGGCCATCCAAAGAGCGACGACCGACATACTAAAGTCGATGGATAAAAATGATCTCAAAAAGCTAATTCGACGTGTTAATTGATCGTGCAAAACGTTGTATTGATGCGGAAGAAGACTATTTTGAATAAAATAAATAAGATTTGCCGGAATATTGAGTTTTTGTCTTTATTTTGAAAAAGTTTCGTTTTCCATGGGACACACTGTGTATATATATATATATATATATATATATAACTACGCATATAGATTTATCTACACAATTTGCCTCGCAGCTTAATTCACCGCAATACCACACAAGTCACTCTTTTTATCACCGCACGACCACACAGCACGGCGCACTCCAAAAATCGAACGGATGAAAGGCAAGTAAGAAAAAGAAAAAAATATATCATTATTAAAAATATGGAAGATTTTTTCCGAATGTCTCGTGCCCGGAAAGAACCTCTGAAAAATTAGCTTAATTTCGATCAAATAACGCGTTGCCGGACGGCCGAGAAACTCTCTACAAAAAAAACTCGCAACTGCCACGCAGACCCGCTCTTCCTCAATACTTAAAGACTTGGTCGCAGATACATCGTAGGGATATTTGCCTATTAGTGATGAGCATAAGTCTTTGTAGACTCCCGAGTCTTTGTCGCACCTTCTAACTAAAATATAACATTGGTACATTTATTTCTCTAAGTAAGTGCGATGAGAAAAGTTGAGTTACTCGACTCTCTATACGGGTGTTGGAAGAATGTTATTTTCTAATTATGAGAATAAGGTTATTCTCCATGTCTCCTGGATTTTTCCACAGGAATCAACTTGCAGTATTTTTGCAAACATTACACATTTTATTTAGGAACCAACACACTGTCGTATAGAGACGTTCCACAGCATAGCGTGCTCAGTGTCATCACACATTCATTGAACATTTATATATTACATTTATAATTATGAATCTATTAAGATTGTAATTTAATTAATCTTTATTTTAATATTAATAATCTTATACATGATTGATGAATAATATTTTTATATATGCTTTTAATTTTTATAAATATAATCTTAATTTTTACGTGATGTAACATTCTTCCCCCCTTAAATACGTTCACCGTCCCGGTAAACAGTGGGCGTGTTGAATGGTCTGTGCATTTACAATCGATTCATAACCTTTACTTAAGTTTATAATTATTGGATACCCAAAATTGTATATAAAACTATAACGAATATTTTCCTGGTTCCCTATTATTAATATGATTAAATATCAGAGTATATGTGATTACGTAGGCTTGTTACTCCTGTAAAAACATTGTATTTGTATGGAATCGAAATTGGATTGATTGTACTTGTTGAAAATGTAAACTGATAGATTTGGAAACTGTTTAGATTGCCTTTACACAAATAAACTTACTCTGGTGGTTGGTATTTATAATTGTTTTTAGTTTTATATTATTAAAATTCTTAATTTATTGGGAGTGTGAATATGTTCGCACCATTTCACCGCCAGATGGCGGTACAAAAATTTTGTGTGCATAATTTAAGATGATGGTGCATCTATATTAAAGTTCTATATAGATACTATGTTTAAAATCAGTGCGTGTCTTTCCATTAACCTATAAAGAATATCTTCTTTTTGTAGCGTAAGACTTGTCAAATTTCGTGCCAAATAAACCCTTTTTTGCGGGGAATTTTACTTCACTATTTTATTCAAAAGAAATCTGCAGCTAAAGTACACAGAATTCTTATAGAAACCTATGATGATCATACTCTGTCGGAAAGAACATGCAGAGATTGGTTTAACCAATTTATAACTGGTGATTTTGATGTTCAAGATAGAGAACGCAGTGGTGCACCAAAAAAGTTTCAAGACGAAGAATTGGAAACGTTATTTGCTAAAGATTCATGGCAGACACAATCCGATGTTGCGAAATCATTAGGAATTGATCGAACAATAGTTTTGAAACGTCTGATAGCATTAGGAATGATACGAAAGGAAGGATCTTGGGTGCTGTACGAACTCAAGCCGAGAGACGTCGAACAGCATCTTGTCACGTGTGAACAGCTGCTTCAAAGACAAAACAGAGAAGGTTTCTTACATAGTATTGTGACTGGTGATGAAAAGTGGATATACTACAGTAATCCCAAGCGTAAAAAATCGTGGGCTAAGCCCAGCAAAACAGTAGCATCAACGCCAAAGCGGAATATCCACGGTTCCAAGCTCATGCTGTGCATTTGGTGGGATCAGCTGGGGGTAGTATATTACGAGCTGCTCCTACTCAACCAAACTATCACAGGAGACTTCTATCGACGACAGTTGATGCGTTTGAGCCGAGCATTGGAAGAAAAACGGGCACGATAAGGTGATTTTGATGTGAGCAAAGGCACGATAAGGTGATTTTTCTGCATGATACCGCTCGGCCACATGTCGCGTCACCGGTCAAAACATACCTAGAAACGCTAAAATGGAAAGTTCTACCCCACCCGCCGTACTCCCCAAACATTGCGCCTTTAGATTACCATTTATTTGGATCGATAATTAATGACCTGGCTTGAGCAGTACTTCACTTTGTATGAAGAAACGAAAAAATGGATCTATTCGTGGATAGTCGTAAAAGAAGCGTCGTTTTTTCGACATGGAATTCAAATGCTGCCCGAAAGATGGAAAAAGGAATCTCCAGCGATGGACAATACTTTAATTGACTTGTTTTTTTATTATTGTTTTTAAATAAAGGATTTATTTTCACAAAGAACGGCAAGATCTTATTTACACTCCCAATAGAAATCGGTTATGGTAGTTTTCTTAACGATATTAAGGTTGTAGGTAATCTAAATATCATTTAATAATATTTGAAATGAACCATAAAAAGCAAGAAATTATTTAGATTGCCTTCACATAAAAAGGTTCTTAACCTAGTTGTTACTATTTTTTTCCCTTTTTTTTTTATATGGTTTAAAGGTGGTTCGGTTAGTTCTAGTTAACAAAACATAGGAAAAACAATCCGACCTGATTTACTTATTAATATGATAAAAATAAACAAAGCATGCTCGTGAAATGGAACCGGTTGGATTACTTTTACAAGGTTTATGCTAATATGTTACCTGAGTGTTAACACATCGTTCAATAAGTCCCGAGACTAACAACGAAAACAACATTTTTTTTCAAAAATTATTTTTATTCATTAATATAATCTCCTTTTAGAGTGATACAATCTTTCCATCGCCTTTCCAACATTTCTATACCATGTTTATAAAAGAATTTATCCTTTGCTCCAAAATGGGCTCCAGTTTCGGCAATGACCTCCTCATTCGAGCCAAATTTTTTTCCCTGGAGCATTTTTTTGAGATCAGCAAAGAGCCAGTAGTCGCTGGGGGCTAAATCTGGCGAACTAGGCTCTACTTATTTTTTAATAAAAATTCCTTTCTTTGATATTGGCAATCGAAAGAGCGAGAAATTTTACGTTTAAATATGTACTTAGCTCATAAAGACACGTTGACCTTGAATGTCAGACAAGAGCATTTAAAGAAGGATAAGCGTTTATTTTTTGATTATCTTAGTCATGACCTTTAAAGTCATTTTGAGGTTAACTATTTTTTATTTACTGTCATTATTACCCGGGATCAAAAATTTTGACAGTAAAAAGTGTTCTCTTCGCCTTCGTTTAATTTGCGTGAGTCCTGTCAGATTTCGGAATGCTTGATTATCTATTATTTTTAAAATCTGTGTCGTTATTATTTACTGTCTTTATTATTTATTATCATTAAATTTGATTCATCTTTAGTAACCAGACCTTGTTCATGTTTAAATGGCCTTGGCTGACCTGCAAGGTCAACGTGTCCTTATAACTTAAGTACATATTTGAACGTAAAATTTTCCGCTCTTTCGATTGCCAATGACAAAAAAGGAAGTTCCCACTCAAAAATATGACCTGTCTTTGAAATGACCTTGAAGGACATCGTCAAAGTCAAAATAGAGGTTACTATTGGATTTATCGTTGAGAGTTATTTAAGGATTGACCATGACCATTTTTCGAAATACCCCACCTTAAGAAATATACAGCCGTCCCGGGAAATCTGTGACACCCTGCATACATTTTTACTCTTCTTTCGTCTTGAGTAATGAGACTAGATCTGAGTTCTAGTGGTCGTCACTGCCCTTTCTAATATTAATAGCCTACTTAACTGTGTGTTTATTCTTGTACATGGTCTTTTGTTTAAACTCTTGTGTGGTCTGAGAGATTCAATTGGTAGTCTTATCGGGTCCCACGTTAAGGTTTTTGCTGGTCTTTGGTTCATTACCTTCAAAGTCTTTGGTTAGGTTTCTTATATTTTCTAAATTTCCTCTACGTTCTCTTATTTGACATTGTATTTGGCACGTAACTAAATGGTTCTCAAATGTTCTACAGTCTACCCAAAGCATACATTTGGAGCGTAGTCTCTTTACATATTCTTGGTTTTTTTCCTGGTCGGCTATCGAAATCTTTGGGGGATCAGCGAAGATGGTGCGGTACGTCGTTTACTTCCTCGCAAGGCCTTAATAGCATCCTCAGCATTAATATATTGCATGTATCTGCAAGTAGATTGTCACTCAACATTCTGGATAATCTTAATGAAATCCAATGGTCCAAATATTCCAAAGTCATTAAAAAGTTCTTCTTCGATTACATTTCCCGGTAATTGGTAAAATAGTCTAGTTCTTGAGGGTTTGGTTGGTATAGTCTTTGATTTTGCCTTGTTCCGCATTTTAAGTAGCATTTAAGTTTTCTCTTCATCAGTAAAATACTTTACTTTTAGTATTCCTGCTAAATTACCGTTTCCATTTAAGTGAATGTTTAGCCTTCTCATAAGTCCTCTTTCTTCAGCTTTTCCTATGCGGTGGATTAGGATGTAATTCGATGATTATAAAATACTGAGTTACCTTCGCTTTCCGGATTTTTGGTCACTTTGATTCGGCATCAGTCAGCCATGGTTTTTTTGGTATGAATTTTCTACAATTTAAGGTTAAGGAAAAGGCTTTATACACGTTTGGGTTTTGAGTAACTTGGGTTTATCAGTAAGATAAGGATTTGATAATGGTCTTACGGAAACATGTTTCGTTGGGTATTTGTTTCCTTTTATGGAATGTTTAAAATTTTAATGGTCTTAGATTGGTGGTTAGTCAGTGTCTAGAATTCGAATGGATAGTGTTGGTGGATAGGGCAGAGATTGTGGTCTCATTAATGGTGTGCTTATGAGTGTTCTAGGAACTAGGATGCGTTCCTATAGTTGCATTCTACAGGATTGGTGTTGGATTGTTAATTGATTTTGCATTCAAATTAGGCATTGTAGTATTTACTGTAGAAGATGTGCTTGGGTCGCATCCGAGATTATTTCGATTTCGCGGTTAGCCTGGTCATGATAATGCTTTCTAGTATAACACTGCCAGGCTGTAAAGATGAACTCTGCGATTATTATAATTTGGCCTAGAGCTCCACCGTATACACAATTAACCCATTTAGGATCAAAAGGACACTTTTAGATATTTTTTTCAGCGACGTAACTAACTATAAAATTGTTTGTGAAAAACATCGCAAAATATCATTTCCGATGTAAAATTTCCTGATCTTATGATAAGCAGAGTCAGAATTTTAAAAAAATGCATATTAAAGTTGTTATTGTTTAATTACCAAAAAACACGAAATTTCGATAAAAAAAAATGTTTCGTTCTATATTTTCGCATCGAAACTGAAAGCTAATATTTTCAAACTGTGCATTTTTTGCGACCATGGACCCTGACCTTCAAAATCCACCATAAGATTTTTTGAAATTAAGGGGGGAAATCACAGTAAAATTTTCAATTTTTCGAAAAAAATTTTTTTTGCCTAAAAGGTGCTTTAGGGTCTTAAAAATAATATACCAAATGATGGAACACGGCAAAAGTGTCCAAGTGCCCAAATTTTTCATTCTGCGGTAACGCCACTCAGGTATGGTTTCTCAGTACTGAAAACTTTACACGCGTTTTTCTCGAAACCACTTTTTTTGAGCTCGCCGAAGACATAACTCGAGCAAATCTTTACCGATCGACTTGAAATTTTGACAGTAGCTTTGAAATATTTTTCTCCACGGAACTACGTAGGATTTTCTATTTTATATAGCTTAGTTTTTTTAATTAAAGATTTGATGGCGTTTTTTTTTGTTAAAAATTTAACTTTATTATCAAACATGCACCATTTTGTGAAAAATCAATATATTAAAAAAATCCTACGTAGCTCGCTAGCTGTTGTTATATGAAAACTAAAAAATTTCGGTTTTTTTTTCTAGGTCAAAAATTAAGGAGTCTACGTCTTCGGCCATCGACACGTTTTCAAAAATAGGCGCCTTGGGGCATAAGCTGCGCAGCCGCCATTTTTAAATATTTTTTATTGAAAAAATTACATTTTGTACTTTTTTAGTATTGCTATAAAACCTACTTTACGGATTTTCGATTGATACTTTTATTCAGCCAAAATTAATTCCCGAAAATATGCCTATTTTTTTGTGTGCTACTGTGATTTCCCCCTTTAAACATGGCGGTATCCAATATGGCGGCTTAAAGATAACATTTTTTTGTTTATTCTAGTATTTTTGAATAAAACAACTTTTTTGTAATGGATGTTCGTGAAATTCAGTTTGTAGAAGTTTTTTAGGTTGCTGATCATGAATCTGCTATTAGTGTCTCCAAATTCAAAATGGCGGATCCAATATGGCGGATAAAAATTTTCAAAATTATTCAAATTTTATGAAAATTAGTATATAGGGTTTTTTTGGATCTCTGATTATGAATTTTGTAATTAGTTTTCCAAATTCAGAATGGCGGATCCAATATGGCGGCTAAAAATTTTCGAAATTATTCAAATTTCATGAAAATTGGTGTATAGGGTTTTTTCGGGTCGCTGATTTTAAATTTGGTAATTATTTTTCTAAATTCAAGAAGGTAGATCCAATACGGCGATGGTTAATGCTGAAAACCATTCTTATTTTAAAAAATTACAATGTAGGAGTTTTTACGATCACCAATTCTATGAAAATATTGTCTTTAGCCATAAATTCTCGTTGCCCAGCTCTTACCACGTGGAGGTAAACAACAAAACTAAGAGCCTCTTTTTTCTTTTTTTTTTCAGTTTCTATATTTTTCAAATTTTTTTTTTGTTTTTTCTTTTTGTATTTTTTATTATTATTTGTTATAATTTATCGGTGTAAAAGTAGAAAACATGAGGAACATACATGGACTTCGCATCTTTATACATTTTTGTTGTTCTGGAAGCGCATTTTTTGAAATCTTGACAATATTTTTTCAAAGGAACAGTTATAGATGTGTGTGATTTACTTATTTTTGCTTTTGCAAAACCCCTATATACCAATTTTCATAAAATTTGAATAATTTTGAAAATTTTTAGCCACCATATTGGATCCGCCATTATGAATTTGGAAAACCTAATAGCATATTCATGATCAGTAACACAAAAAAACTCCTATAAACTTATTTTCACGAACATCCATCACAAAACAGTTGTTTTATTCAAAAATACTAGAATAAGCAAAAAAATGTTATCTTTAAGCCGCCATATTGGATACCACCATGTTTAATTTTGAAAAATCCTATGGTGGATTATGAAGGTAAGGGTCCATGGACACAAAACAAAAAAAATTTATAAATATAAAAACTAAAAAAAAAAAGTAAAAAGAGGCCCTAAGTTTTGTCGTTGACCTCCACGTGGTAAGAGCTAGGCAACGAGAATTTACGGCTAAAAGACAATATTTTCATAAAATTGGTGATCGTACAAACTTCTACATTCTAAATTTTTATAAAATATGAATGGTTTTCGTCATTAACCATCGCCGTATTGGATCTGCCTTCTTGAATTTGAAAAAATAATTACCAAATTCATTATCAGCGACCCAAAAAAACCCCATATACCAATTTTCATGAAATTTGAATAATTTTGAAAATTGTTAGCCGCTATATTGGATCCGTCATTTTGAATTTGGAAAAACTAATAGCAGATTTATGATCAGCAACCTAAAAAAGTCCTATAAATATGAATTTCACGAACATCCATTACAAAAAAGTTGTTTTATTCAAAAATACTAGAATAAACAAAAAAATGTTATCTTTAAGCCGCCATATTGGATACCACCATGTTTAATTTCAAAAAACCTTATGGAGGATTTTAAAGGTTTGGGTCCATGGACGCAAAAAATGCACACTTTGAATATATTGGCTTCCAGTTTCAATGAGAAAATATAGATTGAAATATTTTTTATCGAAATTCCGTGTCTTTTGTTAAATAAACAATAACAACTTTTTCAATATGCATTTTTTTTAATCCTCACTTCGCCAATCGAAAGATCAGTATATTTTACATCAGAAATGATATTTTTTGATTTTTTTCACAAACGATTTCATAGTTAGCTATGTCGCTGAAAAAAATATTTAAAAGTGTCCTTTTGGTCCTTAATGGGTTAAGTACTGAGTATTGGAGATGCTTCTCTTGTGATCTCTTATGTGTTTTGAGCAATGAATAATTTTACGTGAAGATTCCTCACGGTTTTTCCATCCTTTAATTTCTGGTGCAGGTGCGCTTGATATTGCGGCGTTAGTTCCACTCATTATTTCTTAATGGTAGTTTCGTAAGTAGGAGTAAACTTCCTTCAAGCTGAGTGATATCTCTGATTTGTACAGATATTAAAGGTCGTTGTGCTGGTTTTCCTCACTTATGATGAGACTTTTATCGGTTTTGCCAATACAGCCAGGTCCCATTCTTAAAATTCCCGCAGCATTGAGATGTATATTTTGGTCAGGTTGACCGGGGCAGATTATACGCAAGATTTCCTTTCTTTCTAGAGAATAGAGCCAGGATCCGTCAGTATTTAGGTAACTCCATTGAATGATATGGGCGAGGGTTATGATTATATCACAGGTCTTCAATACTTGTACATTTGGTCTTAACAACATTGATAATTCACAATTTTTTTGATTGGTGGTTTCGGTCAAAGGTCCGTTGGCCCAGCATATGTAGGCATAATGAGTGCGATTGCAGTCCTGTAAGTCTTCGTGGTTTATTTTCATGTATTGCCTTTGATCAGCGCCGATGACTAGATATCCGTGACTTGGCTTTAAGTGTCATGTTTTCATTGAATAATTATTAATAGTTTGTGGTACAGCTGAAGGATTTAGTCTGTAGAGATTGTTAGGTACTCGTTCTACTGAAGAAAGTTGCATGACAATTAGTAGTCTACCGTTGTTTTATACTGCGTCTACTTGTGCAATTTTTGCGACTTCTGCTTGTAGATGATAAATCGATATTGGAAAGTCTAGGGCTGCGCTTGCCTTTCCTATATTGTTCGTCAATCGCTTTAAAATGTCTTTATTTAGGAAAGAAGGTTCTAATTTTCGTTTCTCTAGTCTTTGTATGATTTGTAACATCCGCCGATCACTTTTGATTAGATGCTGCATTGCGACGTCTATCTTGTGGACATAGGTAGTTAAAGTAATAAAATATCGCAATTCATTTTCTCCGCTGATTATGAATTGGAATTTCCAGTTCATGTACTATTCTATTTGGTTGATTACATCAGCATGGACTCTCGAAGTACGAGGGTAGTCCCAAAAGTACCC
This sequence comes from Chalcis sispes, assembly GCA_949987625.1. Classification (NCBI taxonomy): domain Eukaryota; kingdom Metazoa; phylum Arthropoda; class Insecta; order Hymenoptera; family Chalcididae; genus Chalcis; species Chalcis sispes. Next base: position 49,624,843 of record OX465095.1, read on the forward strand.
GACCTGACTTATATAGTTAAAAAAAAACAATTACTGCGATTGACAATACCATCTTTCAACAACTTAATGTGAAAAATTCATAACGGTACGTTTATTATTATTTTTTTTACAGACATCCAAAGTGAACGCTCTCAGTGAATTTGTAAATATGGAAAAAATCGGACATCGTTATGTGATACAATACTTTCATTTGAAAGGTCTAAGTCTAACCGATATCAAAGCCAAGTTGGATTCTACTCTGGGGAAGTCTGCTTCTTCGTTTACAACGGTCAAATATTGGGTAGCTGAGTTTAAGCAAGGTCGTACGAGCTGCCAAGATGAACACCGCAGTGGTCGACCAAGTGAGGTCACTACGTCAGAAAATGTGAAGAAAATCCACAAAATGGTATTGGATGACCGTCGACTAAAAGTGCGCGAGATAGCAGACATAGCAGGCATTTCAAAAAGTGCTGTGCATCGCATTTTGACCGAAAATTTGGACACGAGAAAGCTGTGCGCAAGATGGGTGCCGCGTTTGCTCACAATGGAGCACAAACAGCAACGTGAGGATGTTTCTATCGAGTGTTTGACAATGTTTCGCAGCAATAAAGCCGAGTTTTTGTGTCGATTTATAACCATGGACGAAACATGGGTCCATCATTTTACACCTGAGACCGAGGAGCAGTCAAAGCAGTGGACTAAAAAGGGAGAACCGGCTCCACAGAAAGCAAAGACAGTTCAGTCAGCTGGCAAGGTCATGGCATCTGTTTTCTGGGATGCGCGTGGAATAATATATATTGATTATCTCGAAAAAGGAAAAACAATATTGGCGCATATTATGCAGCCTTATTGCAGCGTTTGAGCGATGAAATCTAGAAAAAACGGCCCCATCTGACGAAAAAAAAAGTGTTGTTTCATCACGACAACGCACCAGTCCACACGTGCGTTATTGCGATGGCTAAAATCAATGAGTTGAAGTTCGAATTGCTTTCTCACGCACCCTATTTGCCAGATCTGGCTCCCTCGGATTATTTTCTTTTTCCAAATTTGAAAAAATGGCTCGGCGGCAAAAGATTTGCCAACAATGAAGAGGTAGAGTCTGCGGATAATAGGTATTTTAAGGAGCTTAACGGTTCCTACTATAAAGCGGGTATCGAAGCTATTGAACATCGTTGGGAAAAGTGTATCGAACTGAAAGGAGAATATGTTGAAAAATAAAAAACATTTTTGCAATTTTTTCACTGTTTTCTGTGTCGGGTCGGGTACTTTTGGGACTGCTCTCGTATTATATACCTCATCTAGAGATTATTATGTGTTCTCCTTCATTTACTAGTTGGACTAGTTCTTTTAAGTCTTTAAATAACTGATGTATGTTAGTATTTATTTTGTCAACTTCTTCGGCTGTGACTAGTCCGAATAGGCCTTTACTGACGCTTCCAATGAATTCAAGCGGCAACATTCTTTTGTAGCTCATGCTTCTTGGAACTTTTATAGGTTTCTTCAAGGATTGCTTCATATTGTAGAGTGTAGATTTTGTCTCCGAATTTATTTGGTCTAGAGTGTTTTGTCTTGCTTATACCAGATCTGTACTAAGCATAGACAGCCAGGTATTTTGTTCCATGAGTGCAGTACAATTAGCGTGTAAAATTTGGTAACTAGCAATTGCCCCTGGATTTCTATAAAATCTTTCATCTTCACATGAATAGTTACTTGCTAATCAGCCCATACCAATCGTACTACTTCAATACGCTCGTAGTATATTCCTGGGTATTTTTTGATTGGTTTTATTTCAAAATTTTTTTCCACAAGGCCCGAAGAAATTCCGACGTATACCATTATCACGTAGATAATATGGAGGGGTTTAGTCATGGCTTTTTGAAACGGTTATTTCTTTCAGTTAAGGGCTAACTTCATTTTATCGGTGTGTTTTCTAATACACTTGCCATCAGGTAATTCTAATATAGCGTTATTTCTACCTACTATTTAAACGAGTTTTAATGGTTCATCATAGTATGTATCTAATTTAGAGGCCCTTATTTTCTTAAGAACGTACACATAGTCCCAAACTTTGGGATTAAGTTTTTCACCTTTACTGTCATATCGGACTTCGGACAGTAATTTAGCATTTATCTGATTATTTCTGGCGATATAGTTCATTTCATCTAAATGGAGAAGTAAGTCCCGTAAGTATGTTTTATACTTTCTTAATTTTTCTTCGCTAGGTATTCTTAGAGGAAAAAATGGAGTGTGCTTCGTGCCTGAATGTAAACTAGTATTGTAAATAAATGCTGCAAATGGTATCAATCTATCCCAGTCGTTATAAGATTTTGAGTAAGTCCTGATGAAATCAGTTAATGATGCATGGCTTCATTAACTGATTATTATGGATTTATCAACTGATTTTATGAGTCTGCGATTCATATCCTAACGTTGTAAGGTGTTGTATTTTAAATATTTTCATGGGTGGTTCCTTTAGATCCGATAGCATGCTGGTTCCTTTATCTGATAATATTGCTTTCGGAGCACCATATTGACATATGAGGTGTTTAGCCAGTGCATCAGCTATAGTGGCGGATCGTGAATTAGGTATCAGTACCACTATTAGGTATTTGGCTACATTTTAAGCATATGGATGTTGCCTCGAGAAGTTATTCTCAATTTGCCTATGGTTTCCATGGAGACCTTGTCAAATGGTTCTATAGTGGTATCTGTTATAATCATGGGATCTCTCGTCTTGATTTGATTTAATTTTTTTATACAGCATTCACGGTATTTTCTGTTTTAATCCAGAACATCATTTTTCATACCTGACTAATATTATCTTTCTCTGACTTTCTGACAGATTTGGTACACGCTTTAATGTCCCCGTGTCAGTCTTTTGTGTAAGTTTTGTATTATAACGGCTTTTTCTTCGGGTGCAGGACAATCTACTTTCCCGTAACATAATTGGGCTGCCTTTAAACGTTTCCGTTAGAAGTTGGGCTGATAAGCCTGCTTAGAGGGTAGACAACATGTGCCTCCTAATGGCAATGCAAAAGCTTGTAAGGTTTCTTTTATCCATTGCAGTTTTAAGGTTTGCAAGGGCAATCCTTAATTCCGGCATAGTGAGATTATCAAAATACTTGTTTTTTACAACTACTGATATTACTTTATGATTTTTATATGGTGTTAGTAAGATTTAGCCCACCTTTAACTTTGACCTTTTCAAATTTATTGGATTCATTGCTTCGATGTCAACCAATAATCTTTTTGTAGATTTCATGCTCTTGATATTACTAGATACAAAATGTATTAGATTGTCTTTCTTGTAGGTCAGACATTGTCGTGATGCATTAATATTATTTTTTGAATTCAGTAGGGGCAAGGGTTGTTGTTCATCGAAAGTCTCTGAATTAGAGTCATCCGAGCCGTGATCGTTGTGATCCATGGTAGTATTCTCATATGAGTCAGTTGAAAATACGCATAATGATATTAAGGGTAGTAATTCATCAATGGTATTTTTGGATGTTTAGCTGTAGCTTATTTTTATATTTGTCGGTTTCCCAAAAAAGGTTTTCCAGGAGGATTCTTTAGACATCTCGGAAACCTCAATTATCTCGCTAAACCGCAAATGTTCCTTTACTTTTCTAATTAGAGGAATACTTTTAGCTTGTGGTTGTTGGTTGCAACAGAAAGGTGTGCCAGAGATGGGTTTTGTTTTTTTCCATGGTATTTCGGGTATACGAGGTCTGGCTATTAAATAACGAGACTGCGCGCCTAGAGGGCGCCGTAGAGGGGTGGGAAAAGAAACGAGTAGTGCGTTGGGTATCTAGATATCTTGTCTATGCACGTACTAAAACACGTTTTCGTCACTATTACTGTATTTGTGCAGTAGCGGTTTGAAACAAACGTGTTATTTTCTCGTGCCGAAAACCATGTGTGACGAAAAATCGGAACAACGTATCAATCTCAAATTTCTTGTTTAATTCAAAAAAACTCCGACTGAGTGCTGTAAATTGTTGCAAGAGACCTATAGGGACAATTCTCTATCTCGTGCGCGTGTTTTTGAATGGTGTAAGCGCTTCAGTGAGGGCCGAGTGAGCACTGAAGATGACCAACGCCCAGGTCGCCCTATCACTGTTTTCACTCCGAAAACAGTGACCAAAATCAACCAAATTGTGCGTGCAGATCGTCGAATGAGCATCTGAATGATTGCCGAGGCTGTAAACGCCGATGAAGAAACGGTTACACAAATTTTACACGAGGAATTACACATAACAAAAGTCTGTGCGAAGTTGGTGCCAAAAAACCTGACTCCTGACCAAAAGCTCTTACGTCAACAGGTCTGCTCAGATTTCCTTAAAAGGTTAAAAAAAGATTCCGAACTGATGAAAAACATTATTACTTGCGACGAAACGTGGATTTTTTAATACGATGTTGAAACAAAGCGGCAATCGATGCATTGGAAGACGCCTGAATCGCCCAGAATCAAAAAAGCAAGGATGTCCAAATCAAAATTCAAGGCAATGTTGATCGTTTTCTTCGACATTAACGGTATCGTGATGACTGAATGGGTTCCAGAGGGTCAGACTGTCAACCAGACTTACTATTTGTCAGTTTTGGCAACACTGCGAGAACGAGTTCGTAAGAAACGGCCCGAGTTGTGGAAGAACAACTCGTGGATTTTGCACCAGGACAACGCACCTGCCCATAACGCGCTATCTATGTGAAGCAGTATTTGGCCGATAAGCGCACTCCAGTGCTCGAACACGCGCCGTACTTGCCAGATTTGGCACCATGCGACTGTTTTTTGTTTCCAAAGATAAAATCTGCTTTGAAAGGGACACGATTTGAGTCGATGGAAGCGGTAAAGCAAAAAACGGCAGAGCTCCTAAAGGCCCTCACCAAAGAAGACTTTCAGCACTGCTTTTATCAATGGAAAAAACGTATGGAAAGGTGTGTGGCGAGGGAAGGGGAGTATGTTGAAGGGAAGCATTCGAATGTAGAATAATTTTTATAATAAAACCCTTTTTCGTAACCAGTCTCGTTATTTAATAGCCAGACCTCGTATTAACTGATTCATCTATGTCAGCACCACTTCGCGTTTTGTAATTGATTTTATTTTTTTGTGTTGGGTGAGTTGGATTCTTGTTGTCATTCGGGTATAGTTGTTCTAATCGTACAATCTACTGATCCATAATGTCGCCGTTGAGACTTTTGTCATCATTAGAGTCTAGAGTGTCCAAATATTCCTGATATTCAGGATTCACTATGTCTCCTTTGGAGAAATTGTTCTGTTCTCTGAGGGCGTTGTCTCTGCTCATTAGCGGTTCGTCAGAATTGTGGCCATATCAGTTACACATTCAGTCATAAATCCTTCCTAAAGATTCGTTAAAATATCTCCAATCTTCCGTGGTTTTCTTATTTTTAGTATTTTTACCACTTAACGTTTTATTTGATGCTAGTGGTTTTGAACCCTTATGTTCTTCTTGTGGATTGTCAGCGTGTTCTTTTTCTGGGTTCTCTTTTGACGAAGTGACTTCCTCTGTTTCACTATCCAAGCTGCGGTTACTTCGATGCAAATTGGTAATTTATGTCTTGGTTTGTTATGCCGAGGGTCGATATCAAGGTCTAAATCTTCCTTGGTTTTCTTCCGCAACCCGCTTCTCAGAGGGTTGGCTCACTGTGGTATTCAATCTGTATCAGTGTTACTATTAATAGGGTCAATACACTCTGATATCGTTTGTGAACAAGCTTTGGTCTCTCTTTCCGTAGGTAGGTTTGCCTTAATGATTCTTGGTTTGATGTTATCATGTCTTTGTGGTTTCCGCTATTCCATACATGTCAATTAGTATGTTGGGTTTATTAGTATTGGACCTGTAAGTGTGGATATTACTGGTTGTTTTCCCAGATAAGGGCTTACGGATTCTTCTTGATGCTTTGGAAGTTGCCACTCTGGATGTACTAGGGTTGTTTCGTCAGTCTTGTTTTACCTTAGCTCTAGCTTCCTGAGATATGGTGCTGTGTTCTAGATAAGGTGTTGCTTAAGCAGTTTTTGAACCAGGTGGCCTTCCTTGTGCTCGATTTATCATTGACTGATCTATGCATTCCGCAAAAACTTCTCAATTTTGAAACCTTCGATTTTGTATTATTTCTTGGCTGAGAATCTACTTTGTTTCATACTAGTACTCTAAGTTAAGGTAATGTATCATTAATTTCTCGCTCAGTGATGTTTATTACCGGATTGCGAGACAAAGCATCCGCGTTGCTATTTAATCGTTCAGGTTTATACTTGAATATGTATTTATATCCAGGTTTATACTTGAATATATATTGATATCCTGTCAATTTGAACATCCAGGGTATTAGTCGTTGTTCAGGGTCGGTTTTATTATGCATCTAGTTCAGTGGTTCATGATCTCCTCGTAAAATATATCTTCTTCCCAATAGGTATGGTCAAAATTGACACATGGCATATAGCGCGGATAATCATTCCGTTTCTGTAGTACTATAATTTCTTTCGGCTTTATTTAGGGTTTTCGATAAATATGCCACAGGATAATCGAATCTATTCTGTTTTTGACTTAGTACTGCTTCAATAGCATGGTAAGATGCATCGGTCGTCGGAGTTAATTCTTTTTAACGTTTGGATAGATTAAGGTAGGTCTCTCACATAATCGTTTCTTTAGTGTTTCAAAACTTTCATCTTGTTGTGGTCCCCAATCACTACAATGCTGATTTTTTTTTAAAAAATCGGTTAGTGGTTTTTCTATTTTTGAGAAATTTTCTATGATGGTATCCTATCAGTCTCAAGAATTGTCTAATATTTCTTATGGTAGTAGGCTTCGGGCTCTCCTTTATTGTCGAAATCTTCTTGGAATCTGGTTCAACACGTCTTTCACTTATTAGATGTCCTAAGAATAGAACTTCTCGCTGTAAAAATTCATTCTTTTCCGGTTGTAAAATCAGTTTAGCGTTTCTCAGCCAATCAAAAAATTGACACATATTTCTATTGTAGTCCAGCAAATCCCTTGCATATACTATTATATTATCGAGGTACACCAACATTTCAGTGTTTTGAAGTCCCTTCAAGACGTCATCGATTAGCATTTGAAAACTAGCAGGTTCTTTTTTTAATCCCTCTGACATGCCACGTATAGATAGTGCCTATTCGTGGTAGTAAAGACGGTCTTCCATTTATATTGTGGTTTTATGGGTATTTGTTGAAATCCGCTAGCCAGGTCAAGACGTGACTTCCTCTGTTTTACTATTTGAGTCTGCGGTTACTCCGACACAAATTGGTAAGTTATGCTTTTGTTTGTTAAGCCGAGGGTCGCGATAAAGGTCTGAATCTTTCGTGGTATCCTCCCGCAATCCGCTTTTCCTAGAGTTAACTTGCGGTGATATTCCATCGTATCAGTGTTAGCATTGATTGAGTCTGTACACTTTGATATCGTTTCTGAACTAGCTTTGATTTTTGTCCCCGTAGGTGGATTTGCCAATAATGATTCTTGGACTAATGGTGACTCGTCATTCGCGGTCTCCGCTAGTCCAAACATTTTATTTGGTATTCAACTGTCAATTTCGCTTCTGTTTCATCACAAATATAATATTTTAATATCATTTAAGTAATCCTTACCATACTACAATTAAAACAATTGCTATAAATAACATTAATATTGTTGGAGTATTTTGAGCGACTAAATGAATCAACATGAAATTATTATTTTTAAATCAACCAAATATCACAAATATTAATCACAGATGTAAAGATAATCTAATTTTACAGTCTGTCAAGTAAGAGCGTGGTCGTGTTAATTTATAAAAAAATTTATTTGATGAAACTTTTATATTTATACATACATTGTACAAATTACAAACAATGATGCGATTTGGTCAATAATGTGTCCAGTCACCATCGGCGTCAATAATTGCCTGGCATCTCCGAGGCATGCTTTCTACTAATTTGACGGCGTATTCTAGTGGCAAGGATCTCCAGATCCGAAGAATTTCGTAAGACAACTGCTTCAAAGTGTATGTGCGTCTTCCACGAAGCTTCCGTTTAATATATGCCCACACATTTTCAATAGGGTTTGCATCGGGCGACTGCGACGGCCAACCCAATGTAACGATGCCAGATTGAGTCTTCGACTGAGTACAGAGCTTGCTGCGGTGTTTAGGATCGTTGTCCTCCTGCAGAATACAATCATCATTTTTTGTGATGAATCATCGTTTGGCAGATGGCAGTAAAGCCTTTTTGTAGATTTTTATCATTTTCTCGGCATTTAGGTTGTCAGTAAAGAGGTGCAAAGTGCCGAATCCCTGCTTTGAGAAGCAGCCCCAAAGATGCACCTTTATTCCATGTTTTACGGTCCGCTGAACAAGCCTATTGGTGGAAGTTGACCAGGCTCGCGTGAGGACAGAACGTGCCCATATAGAACATTTATCAGTAAAAATGACATTTTCAAAATCTCTATCAATATTCTCATGCGCCCAAGCGAGTCGCTTTGTCACATGTTTTTCAGTCAACAGAGGCTTCTTCATTGTATTCCGCCATTTCAGATGATGAGTACGAAGATGGGTTCGGATAGTTTCGTAGGATATATCTTAACCTTTTGCCATTAATTTTGCTTGTCCTTGCCGCAGTGTTAAAGCAGGATTCCGTGAAAACAGATTCACTATTCTTTTTTCATCTTTTTTGTTCACTTTTCCTATCGAGCCACGTTCTGGTAAATCGTCGGCATTTTAAGCCACTTTATATTGCTGTATCCACTTCTGTACAAATGCCTTCGACTTTCTCATATATTTAGCAGCCGCTGATTGCGACATTTTGGGACCTTTCGGGTGGATGCAAAGGAACACAGCCATGTAGCGCGACGCGTACTTAGCACTCATAGCGTTTAACGTGATTCTTTTTCAAAAGATCAACGACAACTGAATTTTTGTTGACAATGCATCAAGGACAAAGCTTTTTTCTATTGGCTCGCGAAAAAATTAGAGCAAAATCTTCCATTACCTGTCGGTAAAGTCGACCACGCTCTTACTTGACAGACTGTAAATCTCAATGACTTGATCTTGTAAAAATATACCCAAATATATCAATATAAAATTATTTAATAAAATTACTAAAAAAATAAATTTCTTAATATATTAATACAATTTAAAATATTTATTCATTTAACTAATAACAATTTCATCTCTTTAAAAAAAACATTATTTAATTTAAATATAAGTATATTTCATCGTGAAAGAATTAATCAAAAACATTAAAAAGAAATATAATAACAAAAATTAATCTTAATCAATTCATAGAAAACTTTATTAATGTAGAAGGATCAAAGATAGAAAATAAATTTATCATCGTAAATTTCATTTGATTTTATTTACTCTTCTAAATGTTTTTTATTAAAAAATTTTATATAATAAAAAAATTAAAATTACTATTATTATTAAGATAAAAAAAAAAAAGTAAATAAAAATATATTCTATCATATTATTTGTAGTGTTCGAGAGATAAAAAAAAATTCAAAATTTTATAACTTTAATTTGACAAATTAATATTATTACTTAACTAATTCTTTTTCTTTTCAATTTATATTTTGTAATAAAGTTTTGATCTTTTAAATTAAATGAAATGATAAATACTTCAATTATTGAAAAAATTTTTCATCAATTGGTATAAATCTATAATTAACCCCACAAATTTCTGAACATTGCCCATAGTATACTCCTGGACGTATCATTATTCTTTGAATGTGATACAACTGACCTGGAATAGCATCAACTTCCATTCCTATTCTAGGAATAGTAAAAAAATGAATTACATCATTCGATAAAATTATATGATGAACTTGAAAAATATAAGGTAAACTTATTTTATCTGTTATACACATATACAGTTTCTAATGAAGAAATAACATTAAAAATCAATAAAACTATTGTAAAATTAATTTAATTTCAAGCAAATGACCTGATAATATATTTTGATTAATGAATTTATCAAACCTTAAAAATATCAATGTATATAAATAAAATTATAATTATTATGATAATAATTATTACATAATCATGGGAAAATAAATTTTGTTTTCTATTATTAAAGAATTACTCACTTGAAATTGAATTTGGCCTCATAATATTTCTAAAAATAAATGAATTTATACCGGGTGTTTAAAACTATCCGTCCACCCCTTATAAGACATTAAAAAACTTTATTTATAAAAAACTGACATTGCTATTATGAGTAAATAGGGTATGCTCTATCGATTGGCGAAAAAATCAACTTCCAGTCTGGACCGGAAGTTGGTCAAACTAACCGGAAGTTGGTTTTTTTAAATAGAATATGCATATTTTTAATGGTGGATTCAGTTTCTGGGTGGAAAAATAAATAACTTTTATTAAGAAAATTTTAAAAAAAAATGCATCATAAGTCCTTTAAGTAATCTTTGAGACCTCTAATATGAAAATTTTTATTCAGTAATAACTCAATAACTCAAGAACCCAATAACCCATGAGTTAATAATGTCTTTATAGGTAAATAGGGTATGCTCTATCGATTGGTGGTAAAATCAACTTCCGAAAAGTTTAGTGTTTAAATAAGTTAAAAAGAGTTTTTGTGTTAGTATAAAAATTTTTTCTTTGAAATGTTTAGATTTTCAATTTTATTTTTATTTATCAAATGTAAATAAGGTAAATATTTCTGCACTCAAGTGAGAGTGGAAGCAAAAACTTTGTGCAACGTTTAGTTGAATTGCTTTCATTATTTTTATATTTTTATTTATAAACAGTATTGTGACAGGCGGCTTATAGAGGCTAAGCCACCTGCCATAGGCGATAGAAAGAGAGTTCGCGGCGCGAAGATACGCGGCGCCATCGATCAAGCGATCGATGGCTTGACGCGGGAAAAGCCGCGGCGTACCGAAACGCGGCGCTATCGATCAAGAATCGATAGCGCTACGCGGGAAAACCGATAGGCGAGAGGGGAAGGAGGAGCCCTCCCCTCAAGCCTTCTTCTTGTTTCTCCGGTCCGAGGCGCACGTGTTTCGAGTCATTAGGATATACGCGAGTTTTATTTGTGAGGATTTTTCCGCGAGTCACCGCCGCTGTTATCTAGAGAACGGACCAAGGACGCGATAAAATAAGTGGCCACTTCATCTTCGTAATTAGTCCGCGAGCGATTATATGCAGTCTTTTTCCTGACGCGTGTGCGATCGCGTCAGGCGTATATATAGATATAGTAGAGTTACGCGCGAGCCCGCGTAACTCAAACTCGATTAGACCGCGCGAGTGCGAGTGAGAGGATCAATCTCTCTCTCGCACTATCATAGAATAGGCGTTCGAGTAAGAGAAAGCCACTCTTACTCGGGCAACCTGCGAGCACGCAGTTGAGCGAGAGGAACGAGCTCTCTCGCTTAACCATAGACTACAGCATCGAGTGAGAGGTAGAGCCGCTCTCACTCGAGCAGTCACGAACTACGGCAGTATAGAGGGGGAACTGCTCTCTCTATATCTGCCGTCCATAGACTACACGTGTGTGTAGCTGCGCGAAGCGAAGAGGGTGCGCAGGCGCAGTGCGCACTTTGAGAATTAGTATTGCGCGTGAGGCAATACTAATTGCTCTTCGCACCAATAGACCTCTCCGCAATAATTCGTTACCTTTTGTATTGTGTTTGTTATTTTTATTTATTAAAGAAGCAAGTTTGCACAGAGCTGGTGCGTTTTTATTTTTTATCTTCCCTATAGCGTCCCTATCCCGAATACCGCCGCCTCCGCGGGTGTGCCAACCGATCGTTGGCACACATACTGAGCAGCCGAGCCCGGTGGGAGCTGCACCGGTCGCGGGGCCTTAGGCAAGGCCCCTCACACACACAGAGAGTAAAGCAGGACAAGAAGAAGGTCCTGCGTTGTTAATGGGTGTGAATAAATTTACCCCGTTACAGTATAAACCTTTAAATTTTATTAATAAACAGTATAAAAAAATTTATTTATAAACAGAATAATTAATTCCGAGTGAAACAGTATCTGAAGTGTACGTACTTTTAACTTCAACTATGACTGCAGTGACGACTACTGAATTCACAGTGAAAAGTTTACATTCGGTATGAAGTTTCACATCCACTGTCTACTTCCTGTCTGGACGCTCGGACACTATCATTTGCAGTTAAAGTGTCAACTTTTACTTGAAAAATTTTTCATAAAGTTCAATTTTTTACCTCTAATTCACATTTGAATTTGTCAAACCGGAAGTTACTTATAATCCATATTTTTAAATTTGTAAAAAAGTTTTGTATTTCTTCACGCAGAATCTGAATTCACCTAAAAAATGTGCATTTTCCATTTGAAAAAACAAACTTACGGTAAGTTTGTCCCACTTCCGGTCCATACTGGAAGTTGATCTTACCGCCAATCAATAGAGCATACTCCATTTACCTATAAAGACATTATTAGCTCTTGGGTTATTGGGTTTTCGGGTTATTGAGTTATTACTATTTACTAATAACAGTAATGTCAGTTTTTCCTAAATAAGGTTTAATGTTTTATAAGGGGTGGAGGGGTGATTTTAAACATCCAGTATATATTATGACAGATGGCCCGTTGAAGTTAGGCCACCTGCTATACGGTGCGAGTTAAAGTTCACGGCATGACTACACACGGTGTATTCTATCAAACAGTCGATGGCGCGACGCGAGAAAAGGCACAAGTGTCCGCGTATGTCCGTTATGATTAAGAAAGCTAACGGCAGTTACAGATTCTGCATTGACTTAACAAAGGTCAATGCAGGATTAAAGCCGTATGCTGATCCACTGCCTAGGATGGATAGCATCCTGCACAAGCTGCAGAGGGCGAGAAATATCTCTACACTCGTCCTCAGCAGCGCCTATCATCAGATATGGCTTAAGAAGGAGTCAAGGCCGCGTGCGGCGTTTACCATGCCCGCACTTGGACTCTTCCAATTCACTCGAATGCCGTACGGTCTGAGCTACGCTGGTGCAACCTTCCAGCGGCTCATCGACATGGTGATAGACCCAGAGCTTGAGCCGTTCTCGTTCTTGTACCGACGATGTTATCATCGTCACGGAAACGTTCGAGGAATATTTGTGACGACTCGAGCAAGTGTTGCGACGCATTCAAGCGGCCTGTTTAACGATTGACCGCGATAAGAGCGAGTTCTGTCAGAACGAGGTAAAGTCAAACGGGGTGCTGGTGAATCGGGAAGGTTTTCGCTCGGATTTAGCTAATGTCACTCCAATGATCGACTTCCAAGCACTTAAGAATCTGCGACAGCTGCGCAGATTTTTAGACACAGCGTCGTGGCATCGCAAGTTCCGCAAGGACTTAGCCACAATCGTTGAACCGCTCACGCGCTTGATGAAGAAGGGCTGGCGCTATGAATGTGGAGAGAAGCAGCAAGCAGCCTTCGAGCAGGTGCGGGCCCTGTTAGCTTCTGTTCCTGTCCTGCAAAGTCCCAGGTTTGACGAGGAGTTCGTCATCCAGGCGGGCGCGAGTGACACGGGGGTCGGAGCCGTGTTACTCTAGGTCATCAATGCAAAGGAACGACCGCTAGAGTACGCGAGACATACCTTGAGCCCAGTAGAGAGAAACTACAGCGTCACTGAAAGAGAGTGTCTCGCTGTAGTTTTGGCCATCAAAAAATTCAGGCCGTACGTGGAGGGCTTCGAGTTCAGAGTCATAACGGACCACAGCAGCTTACGCTGGCTCAGTAGCCTCCACAACCCGACCGTAAGGTTGGCGCGGTGGGCCTTAGAGCTGCAAGGCCACTGCTTTACCATCGAACATCGGAAAGGGGCACTTAGTCACGTGCTCGATGCTTTTTCGAAGATGTTCGAGGAAGAAGACGAAGTGCCAGCCATAGCGGCCTTGATCTGGGCAGAAGGTACCAAGGATGAATGGCACCTTCGACTATTAAATGAGGTGCAGAAGGAGCCCTCAAAGCATCCTTGCTTGAAGGTGGTTGAAATTCAATTGTATAAATACGACCCCAACCGGCACATTTAGGATGCTCTAGGAGACGACGACGACTCATGGAAAGTCGTCGTCCCCGCTGAACGAAGGAAGCAAGTCCTCCAGGAGTGCCACGATGACTATGTGGTAGACTTCGTGGCAGACTACGTGCGTAGATCCCAAGTCGGCCATCAATGCAAGGTGGAGCTCGGAACTCCGCCCAGCTTAATGGACAAAAGGCTCATTGAGCGGCAATGGCAGATAGTAGCTGCTGACGTAATGGGATTGTTCATCCGGAACCGCAGAGGTTCCGAATACGAGGGTAGTCTGAAAAGTTTCCGACCTCAACGTGAAGATAGCAGCACTCGTCAATAAAAGCTAGCGAATTTCGTTGTTTATCTGTTGACAGTTGCTCACCAAAGTTTCAGCCATTTTCGATGCGCAGTTGTTAGTTGACAGTGGTTTGAGTGAGTCGATGTGAGTGTTGTTGTGAAAATGGACAAAATTGAGTATCGAGCTGTCATGCAAGGAGACTATGTTAAGAAATAAAAAAAAAAATTAAAAAAAAATGTTTTGTATCTGTTTTAGGTCGGAAACTTTTCAGACCACCCTCGTATATGATCAATTGTTTTATATATGTTTATAAAAATTTTTTGTTTTATCTGTGATTTTTTTCATACAGTTTTTTGGATTAAGTTTAGTTTGCTTAGCATACTTAACTTTTTTATAAATTGTAATGAATTTAATAAATTTTAATATGTACGTTTTGTAAACATTATATAGGGTGATTCATTATGAGGTTTGGTTTTTAATCTCAAATAAAAGGCATAAAGTTAAATTCTATAGTAAAAATTTTATTGTGGGTCGAAAGAACAATCCATGACATTTACTTTTTAAAGATTATCTCATTTAAATGTTAACTGCGACTACGCCGTAAATGGTCCATCCTGAGGGTCCAATTTTGGACGACGAGTTCCAGCATAGCGACCGGTATCTCGCGAATGACACGAGTAATGTTGGCTTGCAAAGTGTCGATTGAAGCTGGCTAATCCCGGAAGACCAGAGACTTCGTGTAACTCCAAAGAAAACAATCTAAAGGTTTGATATCACACGATCTAGGCGGCCAATTTAATGGTCCAAAACGTGAAATCAGGTTCTCATCGAAATGATTTCTTTATAAGTCTATTGTTTCTCTCGATGTATGCGAAGTAGCGCCGTCTTGTTAAAACCAAAGCTCACCGATACAATGGGCTTCAATTTCAGGGAGCAAGAAATCCGTTATCATGGTGCGATAGCGGTCGCCATTGACGGTTACGTTCTGACCAGAATCATTTTGAAAGAAATATGGACCGATGATTCCACTGGCCCATAAACACCAAACTGTGCATTTCTGTGGCTTTAGCAGTAGCTGTTGAAGCTCTTCAGGTTGTTCATCAGCCCAAATACGGCAATTCTGCTTATTGACGTATCCATTCAGCCAAAAATGCGCCTCATCACTGAACAAAATTTCGCGATAAAACGGCGGATTTTCATTGAGCTGATTCAGAGCCCATTCACCAAAAACACGACGTAAACCTTAGTCACCCGGCTTTAATTCTTGCACGAGTTTAAGTTTGTATGCCTTAAAACCAAGATCTTTACGTAAAATACGCCAAGTTGTTGCGTACAACAAACCAAGCTGTTGAGAACGATGTCGAATCGATTCGTCACGATCTTCAGCCACACTCTCAGCTACAGCCGCTATATTCTCTTCACTACATGCTGGATGTGGTCTAATCGGTCGAGTATTATCAAACAATGTAGGCTGGGTTTCAAATTTGCGGATGATAGTAGCTATAGTGGTTTCGGTAGGTCGACGGTGCACACCATAACTTGCTCTAAGAGCATAAAAAACATTTCTCACAGAACGCTGATTTTCGTAATACAGCTGAACATTTTAGATACGTTGTTGCGGTGTAAGTCTTTTCATGACGATTTGTCAAACAATACTGGATAAAAATTACATTACAGTTCGACAGAAGTCACGCGTGATCTGTAAAAAGAAGCCTATAGAAAATTAAACCTCATAATGAATTATCCTTTACTATACTATATTATAATATGTTATACTTATGTTATGTTATACTTATGTTATAATAAACATTTAAAGGTTTTATTAAACAACGTAGGTTAGCTAGTAGTTAATTACTAATAAGCGAAGACCATGCCCAATAGAAAAAAGATAAGCTAGATACAGTGCTAGTAATTAGAATTTTGTTAGTATTAGGAGTATAAATAAGTTCTCGCTGCTTTTGTGAAAATAAATCCTTTATTTAAAAAAAATAATAAAAAAACAAGTCCATTAAAGTATTGCTCTTCGCTGGAGATTATTTTTTCTCATCTTTTAGGCGGCATTTGAATTCCACGTCAAAAAAAAACCGCACTTCTTTTGCGGCTATCCACGAATTAATCCATTTTTTCGATTCTTCATACGGAGTGAAGTGCTGCTCAGCCAGGACGTTAGTCGTCGATCGAAATAAATAGTAATCAGAAGGCGCAATGTCTAGAGAGTACGGTGGGTGGAGTAAGACTTCCCATTTTAGCGTTTCCAGGTATGTTTTGACCGGTGACGCGACATGCGGCCGAGCGTTATCATGCAGCAAAATCACCTTATCGTGTCTTTACACATATAGCGGCCGGTTTTCTTTTAATACTCGGCTTAAGCGCATCAATTGTCGTCGATAGAGATATCCTGTGATGGTTTGGTTGGGTTGGAGCAGCTCGTGATACACTACCCCCAGCTGATCCCACCAAATGCACAGCATGAGCTTGGAACCGTGGATATTCCGCTTTAGCGTTGATGCTATTGCTTCGCTAGGCTTAACCCACGATTTTTCACGCTTGGAATTGCTGTAGTATATCCACTTTTCATCACTTGTCACAATACGATGTAAGATACAGTTTTGTGATTGTTTTAATCAGTATTTTTTTAGCACGCGTCAAAGATGAACACCAACAAAGAGAAAATACGCCATATTTTACAGTTTTTCTTCGATAAAGGCGAAAACGCAAGCCAGGCAGCTGAAAATGTGAATAGTGTTTATGGTCCTGATACTGTAATAGCCAATCACGCGCAATTTTGGTTTTGTCGATTCCGTTCCGGTAATTTTGACGTCAAAGATGCACCACGCTCTGGAAGGCCAATTGTCGAAAATGTCGATAAAATAATGGAAATCGTCGAGTCCAACCGTCAAGTAAGCACTGTATCGATTGACCAGGAGCTAAACATTGTACAAAAAACCGTTTGGAACCACTTAAATAAGGCTGGATACAAAAAGAAGTTCGATGTATGGGTGCCACACGAGTTATCGCAAAGAAACCTCATGGACCGAATTTCCATCTGCAAATCGCTGCTGAATCGCAACAATATCGATCCATTTCTGAAGCGGATGGTTACTGGTTATGAAAAGTGGGTCACTTACGACAACTCCAAGCGACAACGGTCGTGGTCAAATCGCGGTGAGCCGGCGCAAACGGGGGCCATGCCAGGATTGACAGTCAGGAAGGTTTTGCTGTGTGTTTGGTGGGACTGGCAGGGAATCATCTACTATGAGCTGCTCCCCTACGGCCGAACTCTTAATTTGGACCTGTACTGTTAACAATTGGACCGTCTGAAAGAAGCAATCGCCCAGAAGCGGCCTGCTTTGGCCAATAGGAGAGGAATTGTGTTCCATCAGGGCAACGCCAGGTCGCATACATCGATAGTGACTCGCCAGAAGCTCCGGGTGTTTGGTTGGGAAGTTCTTATGCATCCACCTAATAGTCCGGACCTGGCACCAAGTGATTACCACCTGTTTTCGTCTATGACGAATGATTTTGCAGGTGAAAAATTCGCCCAAAGAGAAGATTGTGAAAATCGACTGTCCCAGTTTTTTGACAATAGGGACAAGGGTTTCTACGAGAGAGGCATTATAAAATCACCTCCAAAATGGCAACAAGTTATCGAACAAAACAGTGCATATTTGACCTAAATCGTATCATTCTATCTATGCTAAATAAAACCTTCAATTTAATGCAAAAATAATGGATTTCTTTTAACTACACCTAATAATAATGTTTTAATCTAAAGTAGACAAATATTAACGATTATAAAACATTATCTCTATTTCTTGATAATGATATTGAGTAGTTTGTCATTAAATAAAAATGTTTGCCTTCTTATTTTATCAACTTGATTAAGCGAAATAAAAAATTATTCTGATAAAAAATAATTTAAATTTTATAAGCGCATAATTTAAATAATAGTTTCATCAAATGATTGCAGTCGCATTTTATTTGCAGACTATTATTTTCTAACGATTAATCTAAACAATCTTACGAATCGTAAAAAAAAAGAAAAATAATACTAAATATAATTAATATTACAATTTAACAATATAAAAGACGTAATTTTTGCATGGCTTCAACGACTTGTATAATGAATTCATGACTCATTCTTTTAAACGTAGTCTATCTGCATTCATACGCAATATTACTTACATTACAATCAGATAATGTGCAATAAACTTATAATGATAGACATTTTTGTATCTTGAATTGTTTCATATGACAGTAAAAAATTTAACAAGAAATTATTAATGAAAAATATTTTGTCCATCAAATTATTGAATACTTATGTGAAGAATTTGATTCGTTTGAATTTAAGTTCAAAATGACAGTTGGATTATATAAATTTAGCTAGCTGTCTCTAAATCTCAACAGGTTAGGAAAATTAATTATTAAAAAAGAGATAGGTGTACTTCCAAAAACCTCCCAGCGACTTTTCTGATTGTGATTTGGCGATTGTTCAAAACCATTTCTTTCACTTTTTCTACTTTTTTATCGGCTGTTAATGTGCTGGGGCGTCCGGGGCTTTTGTCATCTTCAACGTCTTCACGGCCATCTGGGAAACGCTTATACCACTCGTAAACCTTTGTTTTACTCATAGCGGACTAACCATAGGCCTTTGTTAATATTTTACACACTTTGCTAGACTTTATTTCATTTGTTACGCAAAATTTGATACAAATATTTTGATCCATTTTGTTTAACAAACGAAAATCGCCGTGCTCATAAAATACGTCTAATCTTAGCGGCTGCCACTGACAAAGTAAATAATAAATACAGTTGAAAATTGTATCATACTTCAGGGGTATGTGTACCAACATAATAAAAAATTTTGACAATCGGGCTCTCCAAACCCGCAAAATTTAAAAATTCCCGTTATTTCCTAAACACACCTCCTACTAAGCGATCGTGTCTGAATGCTTTAATGGCTTTAGGATATTAGATTAATATTGGCAGCTCGATTTCGCAGGAAGCATAAAGAGCCTATGATTTTGTTTGAGAACAATAACGTAGTTGGAGAGTTCCGTTGTAGAAAAAAAATGCATACGATCATGTAGCTACCGTAGTAGAAAATACGTGGTTTGAAAGATGCCACTTTTCCCCTGAAGCATGTTTGTTTGTAATGTATTGTTTTGCCACTTATGTGTCTTTTTAGCAGACCATTGGGGAAAGTTCAATTATTAAAGGTCAACAAATC
Organism: Chalcis sispes; assembly: GCA_949987625.1. Taxonomy (NCBI): domain Eukaryota; kingdom Metazoa; phylum Arthropoda; class Insecta; order Hymenoptera; family Chalcididae; genus Chalcis; species Chalcis sispes. The sequence goes on from OX465095.1 coordinate 49,644,326, forward strand.
CCGCCAGAGACAGTTGCTGACCGATTTTCTTTTTGTCGGGAGGTGTGCATGATTGCTCTCGATGAGCAGTTTGTGAACGATGGTCTTTTGGGGGGAGACGGGGAAGTCGTCGAAATCGTCGAATGTAAATTCAGTCGGCATAACCAAACCAGCACATTCATCCGGAGTTGTCGCCGCCAAACTGCATGAATTGCGTTATCAATTGTTGCCGCACCCCCCGTACTCACCCGACCTGGCTCCCTCCGACTTTTTCTTGTTCCCTAACATGAAGCAATGGCTCATGGGAAAAAAATTTAGTTTAAACGAGGAAGTTATCGCCAAGACAGAGGCATATTTTGGAGAGTTCGACAATTCCTATTTTTTGAAGGGGTTAAAAAAATGGCAGGAACGTTATGAGAAGTGTATTTTTCTAAAAGGAGACTATGTTGAAAAATATAAAAAAATTTTTTGAAGAAATGGTGTCCTCATTCGTAACACGGGTACTTATTGAACCGCCCTCGTATTGTGATCATACATTCTGTCACAAAAGTACTGGGAATTGTCGATTTAAATCTGGCGGGGCAATTTAGGCGGGTAAATTTTTTTTTCTAGGTTGGTACAACTGTCCTTAATGACTATGCCAAGTTTGAGCGGTATCTGTCAACGAGTGATAAAAAAATCGGCACGCACTATTGACATCGACTGACTTAACCAGCTACTGTAAACACACTCGTTGACAGATGTGTTTACAGTAGCTGGTTAAGTCAGTCGATGTCAATAGTGCGTGCCGATTTTTTACAATAGGTGATTACGTTGAACAAAGAATTTGTCTAAAATTTTGTGTTGCGAATGAAATTTCGTGTGCCAATGCATTGAAAATGTTGCAAAAGGCTTTTGGTGATAAAGCACTATCGAAAACCCGTGCGTATGAGTGGTACAAAGTCTTCAAGGAGGGTCGTGAAGTCGTCGAAGACTTGCCTCGTTCCGGACGCCCATCGACGGCTTCGACCGCAGATAACGTCGATAAAATTAAGGAAACGGGGCTTGAAAACAATCATACCAGCTTGAGAGAGATAGCACATGAACTTAAGATATCCCACGAGTCCACACGTACGATTTTAATTGATATTTTGCGCATGAGAAAGGTGGCCGCAAGACACGATAACGCGCCGTCTCACCGAGCTACGATTGTAACCGACTTTCTCGCCCAAAACTCAACGAACACGCTTGAACAGCCACCGTATTCGCTGGATTTGGCTCCCTGTGACTTCTTCCTCTTCCCAAAACTTAAATTTCCGCTCCGTGGCACCCGTTTTCAGTCGATTGAAGCCATAAAACAAAATTCGGCGCGCGAGCTGAAGGCCACTGACTTAACCAGCTACTGTAAACACACTCGTTGACAGATTCTGCTCAAACTTGGCATAGTCATTAAGGACAGTTGTACAAACCTAAAAAAAAAAATTTTACCTGCCTAAATTGCCGCGCCAGAATTAAATCGACAATTCCCGGTACTTTTTTGACAGAATGTATACACAATACATGGGAAGGAATAGTATAAAATGACCACAATACTTGTTGGGCACAGCAATAAACCCCCAGGAAGAAGACATCTGTGGTAACATAGACTCCGTAGAAATCTGACCTTTTGCATTTGCTAGTCCTGAATTTGACTCTTATACCAACACCGAGCCGAAAACTCTACCCAATAGAATAACTCAACAATGGAAACGAATCAATTAATTTAAAACTTTAATTCGAGTAAATAACCTTAATCAAGAGGAAAGGAAAGTATAAATCGAATAATAGATGAATACTGCGATGTATTTTTGCTGCCAGGGGATATCCTCCCTTTTACTAATAAAGTGGAACATGAGAATTCCGCAAGAAAATAACGTACTGGTACATAATAAGCAATATACGAGGTCTGGCTATTAAATAACGAGACTCCGCGCCTAGAGGGCGCCGTAGAGGGGTGGGAAAAAAAACGTGTAGTGCGTTGGGTATCTAGATATCTTGTCTATGCACGTACCAAAACACGTTCTCGTCACTATTATTGTATTTGTGCAGTAGCGGTTTGAAACGAACATGTTTTTTCTCGTGCCGAAAACCATGTGTGACGAAAAACAGGACCTACATATCAATCTCAAATTTCTCGTTAAATTGAAAAAAACTCCGACTGAGTACTGTACATTATTGCAAGAGGCCTATGGAGACAATTCTCTATCTCGTGCGCGTATTTTTGAGTGGTGTAAGCGCTTCAGTGAGGGCCGAGTGAGCACTGAAGATGACCAACGCCCAGGTCGCCCTGTCACTGTTTCAACTCCGGAAACAGTGACCAAAATCAACCAAATTGTGCGTGCAGATCGTCGAATGAGCATCCGAATGATTGCCGAGGCTGTAAACGCCGATAAAGAAACGGTTAGACAAATTTTACACGAATTACACATGACAAAAGTCTGTGCGAAGTTGGTCCCAAAAAACCTGACTCCTGACCAAAAGCTCTTACGTCAACAGGTCTGCTCAGATTTCCTTAAAAGGTTAAAAAAAGATTCCGGACTGATGAAAAACATTATTACTTGCGACGAAACGTGGATTTTTCAATACGATGTTGAAACAAAGCGGCAATCGATGCATTGGAAGACGCCTGAATCGCCCAGAATCAAAAAAGCAAGGATGTCCAAATCAAAATTCAAGGCAATGTTGATCGTTTTTTTCGACATTAACGGTATCGTGATGACTGAATGGGTTCCAGAGGGTCAGACTGTCAACCAGGCTTACTATTTGTCAGTTTTGGCAACACTGCGAGAACGAGTTCGTAAGAAACGGCCCGAGTTGTGGAAGAACAACTCGTGGATTTTGCACCAGGACAACGCACCTGCCCATAACGCACTATCTGTGAAGCAGTATTTGGCCGGTAAGCGCACTCCAGTGCTCGAACACGCTCTGTACTCGCCAGATTTGGCACCGTGCGACTTTTTTTTGTTACCGAAGATAAAATCTGCTTTGAAAGGGACCCGATTTGAGTCGATGGAAGCGGTAAAGCAAAAAACGGCAGAGCTCCTAAAGGCCCTCACCAAAGAAGACTTTCAGCACTGCTTCGATCAATGGAAAAAACGTACGAAAAGATGTGTGGCGAGGGAAGGGGAGTATATTGAAGGGGAGCATTCGAATGTAGAATAATTTTCATAATAAAACCCTTTTTTGTAACTAGTCTCGTTATTTAATAGCCAGACCTCGTAGACATCCTCTAAAACATAGAGAAGTTATTGGTGGATAAATTGAAAAAAAACTCAATGATGGCATTATAGAACCCTTGAATTCACTCTGCTACTCCTCAATTTGGAACGTACGTATTCAGAACGTCCGGACAGTCATAATAACCCCAGTTAGAGAACGGTCATTGACATTAAGGAGCTAATTAAGAAGACTATAGGGCATGCGTACCCTTTGCCCAAAATAGCAGATATTTTAGATAAATTTAATTGGAGGACCGAATTATATTACATGTCTTGACCTGGCTAGCGGATTACAAAAAATACTTATTAAAGGGACTTCAAGACACCGAAATGTTGGTGTACCTTAATAATATAATAGTATATGCAAGGGATTTGAAGGACTACGATAGAAAAATGTGTCAACTTTTTGGTCGGCTGAGAGACGCTAGACTGGTTTTACAACCGAACAAGATTATATTTTTACAGCAAAAAGTTCTATCCCAAAGACATGTTAACAGTAAGAGAGGCGTTGCACCAGATCCCAAGAGAATTTTGACAGTAAAAGAGATGCCCAAGCCAACTACCATAAAAAAATATTTGACAATTCTTGGGACTAGTAGGATACTAATGGAGGTTCATAGAAAATTTTTAAAAAATAGCAAAACCGTTAACCGATCTTTAAAAAAAAAACCAGCATTGTAGTGATTGGGAACCACAACAAGATTTAATTTTTGAAACACTAAAGAAACGATTATGTGAGAGACCTACCTCAAACTATCCAAACTTTGAAAAGAATTTACTCCGACGACCGATGCATCTGACCATGCTATTGAAGCAGTACTAAGTCAAGAACAGAATGGATTTAATAATTATATGGCATATTTATCAAAAACCCTTAATAAAGCCGAAAGAAATTGTAGTACTACAGAAAAGGAATGATTGTATACGCTATATTCCATGCGTCAATTTTAACCATACCTATTAGGAAGAAGATTTATTTTACGAGCAGACCATGAACTACTGAACTAAATGCATAGTAGAACCGACCCTGGACAGCGACTAATGCGCTGGATGTTCAAATTTACAGGATATTAATACACATTCAAGTATAACCTTGGACGATTAAATAGCAACGCAGATGCTTTGTCACGCAATACGGTAATAAACACCACTGAGCAAGAAACAAATGATAAATAACCTTTACTCCGAGTACTAGTATTAAAAAAAATAGCCTCCCAGCCAAGGAAAGATAAAAAACCAAGGGTTCCAAGATTGAGAAGCCTTTGCAGAATGCAAAGATCAGTCAATGACAAGTTGAGCACGAGGAAGGCCACCTGATTCAAAGACTGCTAAACCAACACCTGATCTAGAACACAGAGCCATAGTTCAGAGAACTAGTGCTAAGATAAAACAAGACTCAACCACCTATTAACCATACAAAAAAAAAAACACTAACAACTAGGTTAAGAATTTTTTTATGTGAAGGCAATCTAAATAATTTATATCTTTCTATAATTCATTATAAATATTATGAAATTGATTTAGATTACCTATAGCGTTATCATTGTTAAGCAAACTAACAATTTTCTAAATTAAGAATTTTAATAATATAAAACTAACAACAATTTTAGATACTTACCACTAGAGTAAATTCATTCGGGTAAAGGTCATCTAAACAATTTTCAAATCTATCAATTCGTATCTCTTACAAGTAGAATCCATCTAATTCAGATTTCCTACAATTATAGTATTATTATAAAGAATAACAAAGCTATTTAGTTACATATACTCCGACATTGAATCACATAATGGGGAACCAAGAAAGTATTCATATATAATTTTATATATAATATATTCCCGGGTATTCAATATTAATAATAACCGTGAACAATAAAGCTCAAGTATAGGTTAAGAACTGATTGTAAACACCAAGACTACGCAGCACATCCGCTGTTTACCCGGATGGTAAAATGTAAATGTTGAATGAGCATTGTAATGTTTGTAGAGGCTACGTGCTCTATGCAATGACATGTCTCTATATGACAGTGTGTTAGTTTTTATATAAAATATGTAATGCTTGCAAGAATACTGCAAATTGATTCCTGTGGAAAAATCTAGGGAACGTGGAGAATAAACGTAGTCTCATAATTAGAAAATAACATTCTTCCTATTAATGTATAGAGACCTGAGTAACCCATTTCTTCTCGGCATACACACATTTAAAGAAATAAACGTACCAAAGTTACATTTTTGTTGGAAGATACGGGGAAGACTCGAGAATCTAAATAGGCTTATGCTGATGCCTACCAAGCAAAAATATCCACGATGTGTCTGCGTCCGAGTCTTCAAGCCTAGAGAAGAAAGGGCCTGCGACAGAGCCATTTTCTGACTTCGGTAACAATCAAGCAATCTAATTTCTTTCTAGTGTAGCAATTAATATTTTGGTTCGTATTTATCCGTTAAATTTTCGGTGTGTAACAAGTGCGCTGTGCTGTGCGGAAGTGCAGTAATTTCAACAGTAAGGTGAATTTTTGTACATAAATAAATACATATACGAGTGTATATATATATATATATTGGGAGTGTGAATAAGTTTTCGCCATTTCACGGTCAGATGGCTGTACAAAAATTTTGTGTGTACTATTCTAGATGATGATCCATCTATATTGAAGTCCTATAAACTCTGTTTAAAATCTGTGCTTGTCTTTCTATTAACCTAAAAAGAACATTTTCTTTTTGTAGCGTAAGACATGTAAAATTTCGTGCCAAATAAGCCCTTTTTTGGAGGGGATTTTGCTTCACTATTTTATTCAGAAGAAATCTGCAGCTGTAGCACACAGAATTCTTGTAGAAACCTATGGTGATCATGCTCTGTTGGAAAGAACATGCAGAGATTGGTTTAACCGATTCAAAAATAGTGATTTTGATTTTTAAGATAGAGAACGCAGTGGTGCGCCGAAAAAGTTTCAAGACAAAGAATTGGAAACATTACTTGCTGAAGATCCATGTCGAACGCAATCTGATGTTGCAAAATCATTAGGATTTGATCGTTTTGTTTGAAAACAACAGTTTCGAAACAACAGCATTAGGAATAATACAAAAAGAAGGATCTTGGGTGGCGTACTAACAGAAGCCGAAAGACGTCGAACTGCGTCTTGTCACGTGAGAACAGCTGCTTCAACGACAAAAAAGAAAATGTTTCTTACATCGTATAGTGACTGGTGATGAAAAGTAGATATACTACAGCAATCCCAAGCGTAAAAAATCGTGGGTTAAGCTTGGCGAAGCAGTAGCATCAACGCCAAAGAGGAATATCCACGGTTCCAAGCTCGTGCTGTGCATTTGGTGGGATCAGCTGGGGGTAATGTATTACGAGCTGCTCCAACCCAACAAAACCATCACAGGAGATCTCTATCGACGGCAATTGATGCGTTCGAGCCAAGCATTGAAAGAAAAACGGCTGCTATATGAGCAAAGACGATAAGGTGATTTTACTGCATGATAACGCTTGGCCACATGTCGCGTCACCGATCAAAACATACCTAGAAACGCTGAAATGGAAAGTCCTACCCCACCCGTCATACTCTCTAGACATTGCGCCTTCTGATTAGTATCTATATCGATCGATGACTAACGGCCTGGCTAAGCAGCACTTCACTTCGTATGAAAAAACCAAAAATTGGATCAATTCGTGGATAGTCGCTAAAGAAGTGTCGTTTTCTTGACGTGGAATTCAAATGCTGCCAGAATGATGGAAAAAAGTAATCTCCAGCGATCGGCAATCCTTTAGTTTACTTATTTTTTTATTATTGTTTTTAAATAAAAGATTTATTTTTACAAAAAACTACAAGAACTTATTCACCCACCTAATATATATATATATATATATATATATATATATATATACAGGTTGGTTCATTTTAATCTATCGGTCGAAATAACTTCAAAGAGAAATGGTTTTATCAAAAAATGTTTTGGACAAAAGTTATAGGGGTTGAAAGGAGTCGTCCAACTCTGACCTTGGCGTTAACCTTGAGGTCAAATTTGAAGATTGTTTGAGGATCGAATCGCGAATTTTAATAAGAAATCTCAATTTTTTATTACAGATTCTAATTTTGCGTTTAAAAATATGAAAGATTTGTTAGAAAAATTTTTTTCGATGCGTGACAGATAGCGCTGTAATCGACAGTTTTAACCTATCGATGCGAATACCTTAACAACTACGCATATGAAAAGGTAGAAAAGGAAAATTGAATGGGGGACATGCAATGACACGACAATCGACCCCTTTCCCCTCTAACCCCCCGTATGGAGCAGTTTCAACTTAAAAATCCGAAATGGGTACCCAAATTTTATATTGCAGATTCTGATTCTGCGTTGAGAAATATGGAAATCTTGTTTAGACTATTTTTTAGATTCGTGACAGATGTCGCTGTAATCGACAAAATTAAAAATGCGTAAAAAAATCGTTACCGAATTAGAATTTCTCGAGGAATACGTATCGTGTTCTGCAAATTAGAATTCTGTGGATGAATACGAGGTCAAGGTCGACCTAAGCGACAAAACGCTACTATGCAGGATATCGCAACCTATGGAGCTGTCGACTTTTTCGTACATATACGCACAATGGCGTATGTACACGTGATGTGTTGGCAGCAATAATGGACTTCAGTTCCTCTAAGAGCGTCGGCTGCACAGATCAGGCCCATTGCAATAAATTTCAGCGTTGGAAAATTTAGCATTGCAGCTTCATTAGCCTAGTTCTAAGGGCCGAATTGTGAGAGGCAAGGGGACTTATATTAAAAAAGCACCCCATTGGGGACATGCTTCTACTACGTCCACGTTGTTGTCCCCGGGTAACGCTAAGAGTAGAATAAACATTTTCATCAAAACAGATTTTTTTTAAACGTATTTATCCACAGAATTTCAATTTGCAGAACACGATATGTATTCCTCGAGAAATTCTAATTCGGTAACGATTTTTGTACGCATTTTTTATTTTGTCGATGACAGCGACATCTGTCACGAATCTAAAAAATGGTCTGAACAAAATTTCCATATTTCTCGACGCAGAATCAGAATCTGCAATATGAAATTGGGGTACCCATTTCAGATTTTTAAGTTGAAACCGCTCCATACGGGGGTTAGAAGGGAGAGGGGTCGATTGTGGTGTCATTGCATTTCCCCTATCCAGATTAACAAATTTTCCTTTTCTACCTTTTCATATGCGTAATTGTTGAGATATTCGCATTGAAAAAATTTTTCTGACAAAACTTTCATATTTTTCAACGCAAAATTAGAATCAGTAATAAAAAATTCGCATTTCTATTTAAAATCCGCGATTTGACCCTCAAATAACCATCAAATTAGACCTTAAGGATAACACCAAGGTCAGCGTTGGACGACCCCTTTTAACCCCTAAAACTTTTGTCTGAAACATTTTCTGATAAAACCATCTCCCTTTAAAGTTATTTCGACCGATCGATTAAAACGGTCCACCCTGTATATATATATATATATATATATATATATAGAGAGTACAAATAAATTCGGTTGGTTTTTTGGCTGTCAAAAATGCATTTATTTCAAAATAAAAAGAATCAAAAAATTAATCAAAGTATCGTCCATCGCTAGTTACTACTTTTTACCACCTCTCGGGCAAATTTTTGAATTTCATCTCGAAAAAATGTCTCGTCTTTTGAGGTGATCCAAGATAGTAGCTAATTTTTGATTTCTGAGAAAAAAGTGAACCGATGACCTGCTAAATCGTGCTGCACCCCTCAAGACAACCAGTAATCAGAAGGAGTAACTTCCGGAGAATACGGCGGGTGCGGCAAAATATCCTACTTGTGCATTTCCAAATATTTTTTCACGACTTGTGCAACATGAGGCCGAGCGTTGTCATGCAGAAAAATAACTTTGTCAAGTCTTTCCTTGTATTCCGGCCGTTTTTCTCATAATGCACGGCTTAAACGAATCAGTTGCAGCTTCTACCGATCGGCCGTTATGGTATCGCCAGGTTGTAGCAGTTGATAGTACAGAACACCCTTCTGGTCCCACCAGATATACAACATGATCTTTAAATCATGAATATTCGGCTTCGGTGTTAATGCTAAGGTCGATGGCAACGGTTGACTGGGCATAGAGTAGTATTTTTTCTTCTTGGGGTTATCATAGAATATCCATTTTTTATCCTAAGTAAGAATTCTAAGTAAAAAATCCTTTTCTTGTTGTTTTTGAATCAGCTACTCGCAACAGCAAAGGCGCCTGTCAATGTCTCTCAATCTCAGTTCATAAGGCACCAAATTGTCTTGCTTTTAAATCATTCCTATAGATTTCAATCGGACAGAAACTACTTGTTTAGTCACTTCCAATGGTTCTGCAAGCTCCTCTTGCGTTTGACTCGGATATTCATCGAGTAATGCCTCCAACTTTTTGTCTTTGAATTTTGTTGGCTGTCTAGAGCGAGGCTTGTCTTCAACGCTGAAGTCTTCATTCTTGAAACGTCGAAATCATTTCCTAAAAGATTTATCAGTTAGAGCATTGTCACCATAAAATTCCACAAGCATTCGACGCGCTTCAGCTGCACTTTTCTTCAAATTAAAACAGAAAACTAAAACCTCCCGCAAATGCTACTTAGTGAAAACGAAATTGGACATATTTAAAACAGTTGAAAACAAGATTTTTTTATAAAACTCGAAGCGATATAAACTAAATGTTATTGTCAGATGTCTGACCTATCTGAAACTACCGACTTCAGCTGTGACTATTAAATGTTCATAATAGCCAAAGCGATCTTTTGAAAACGGGCTGAACTAATTTGTACTTCAAATATATATACATATACGAGGGCAGTCCCAAAAGTACCCGACCCGACAAAGAAAACAGTACAAAAATTGCGAAAATGTTTTTTATTTTTCAACATATTCTCCTTTCAGTTCGATACACTTTTCTCAACAATGTTCAATAGCTTCGATACCCGCTTTATAGTAGGAACCGTCCGACTCCTCAAAATATCTATTAACCGCAGACTCTACCTCTTCATTGTTGGCAAATCTTTTGCCGCCAAGCCATTTTTCCCAATTCGGAAAAAGAAAATAATCCAAGGGAGCTAGATCTGGCGAATAAGGTGCGTGAGGAAGCAATTCGAATTTCAACTCATTGATTTTAGCCAACGCAATGACGCACGTGTGGACTGGTGCGTTGTCGTGATGAAACAACACTTTTTTTTTTCGTCAGATGGGGACGTTTTTTCTTGATTTCATCACTCAAACGCTGCAATAAGGCTGCATAATATGCGCCGTTGATTGTTTTTTCTTTTTCGAGATAATCAATAAATATTATTTCACGCTCATCCCAGAAAACAGACGCCATGACCTTGCCAGCTGACTGAACTGCCTTTGCTTTCTTTGGAGCCGGTTCTCCCTTTTTAGTCCACCGCTTTGACTGCTCCTTAGTCTCAGGTGTAAAATGATGGACCCATGTTTCGTCCATGGTTATAAATCGACACAAAAACTCGGCTTTATTGCTGCGAAACATTGTCAAACACTCGATGGAAACATCCTCACGTTGCTGTTTGTGCTCCATTGTGAGCAAACGCGGCACCCATCTTGCGCACAGCTTTCTCATGTCCAAATTTTCGGTCAAAATGGGATGCACAGCACTTTTTGAAATGCCTGCCATGTCTGCTATCTCGCGCACTTTTAGTCGACGGTCATCCAATACCATTTTGTGGATTTTTTTACATTTTCTGACATAGTGACCTCACTTGGTCGACCACTACGGTGTTCATCTTGGCAGCTCGCACGACCTCGCTTAAACTCAGCTACCCAATATTTGACCATTATAAACGAAGGAGCAGACTTCCCCAGAGTAGAATCCAACTCGTCTTTGATATCGGTTGGACTAAGACCTTTCAAATGAAAGTATTGTATCACACAACGATGCCCGATTTTTTCCATATTTACAAATTCACTGAGAGCGTTCACTTTGGACGTCTGTAAAAAAAATAATAATAAACCTACCGTTATGAATTTTTCACATTAAGTTGTTGAAAGGTGGTATTGTCAATCGCAGTAATTGTTTTTTTAAAACTACCTGTATTCATAACTCAGGTCACGTACTTTTGGGACTACCCTCGTATATATATATATATATATATATATATATATAACGCGTCGGATTCTCACGTTATAACGAATTAGCAAAAGCGTATGTTAAGTCATTTGTGTTAGATTTTTACTAATTTTATGTGTGCACGTTCGAGTGCTGAACCCCGCTTTCTTTGACAATTAACGTGTGTGTGTGTATTTTCTCTCAATTTAATTTAAAAAGCTTACTATTTAGTTTGTATTTATGATCAACCAAGATCCTATTTGTGTTGTTTATAATAATTGTTCAATTTATTAATTATATTCCGACAAATATTTCTTTTTGACGTTTTAGATTTTATTTTACTAAAATACAAAAATTTTAGATCATACGCTAATGCGTGACGTCTTAGAGAGAAACGCCACGATGGTCGTTGACCCGCCAATGTTTATGTTTGGCCTTTAAAGATTTTAACTTATAAGATGACTATACCTATGTACTTGCTAGAGAATGCATTATCCCAGCAAACTAATACATAGGTGTTAAACCAGCCACACTCATTCGATAGTAGGAATCGTGTGCGGTTTATTCTTTTCAATTTCGTTTATTTTTTATATTGTAACACCTGACCCCGGTGCACTCGAACACAGTGTCGATATGCCCAAAAGTCTTTGGTTTACTCAAAGATCTTATTCCTTTTCAAAAAGGCATAAGACCCTTGAGTATAAAATTTACAATTTTACCAATACTTAGTCATCTGCAGCACTTGCCAAATGCCATCGATTGGAAGTTTTGTAAATTTCTTGTTACTTTGCCTTGATTTCACACATTGATAGAAAAAAATAAAATCAGTTTAAAAGTTAAATTTCGAATTAATTACTAATTATTTTTACATCAGATAAGAGTAATCTATAACTGTCTTCTTCCAAAGTCTGAAATCAAGTGTCTTCTGCCTTGACGAACTCGGCTTTATATACTCTCGCCGCTCCTTGATTGAGGCAAAGTTCTATGGGCTTCTATGGACAATTATTCAATAGTTTACAATATTCTCGAGAATGTTTTTTCCTTATTTTCTAGCTGAGATGTGGTCGCGTCGTTACATGTATAACAATGTCGTGATTTTTGCAAATTCCGAGCTGTTTTATTGTTTCCAAGTTTTTCAAATTTTCTTTTTCACTTTTTATGTACAAATAATTTATTTCGTTGATTGTTTTTTCAATCACTATATGTGTACTCTCTTTATTTACGTATTTTTATAAAATCAATTGTTATTCTATTTTTTATTCATCCAGTAACCCTGACGGAACATCATAGAATTTTGACTCTCTCGAGGTACTGGTGTTCTATAAGCTTCTATTTGAAATAACTTTTTTCCTAATTCAAATTTTATATTTTTTCTTTTTTCTATTTTTTGTCAAATGTGTTATTTGTCATGCTATATGAAATTATTTCGGTGCTCGCCTTTTTTCTTTTACTTTTTTATGTTGAAACTCTACTTTGATTTCTTATTATTCTAACTCGTATTATATAGAATATACGCCGATTGAGCGACCTTGGAGTTCAATACCCTTGCTGTTTCGCGGCATTGAATTCATTCGTAATTTATTTTATATTTTAATTTCTTAATCCTATCGCTCTATTTTATATCGTTTCTTACTTCTTATTTTGCTTATAATATTGTAGATTTTATTTTTATAAATTTTTCTATATTTATTAACTTATATAAAATTGTTTATTTTAATTTTTTCTTATAACACGATACTGAGGTCACAATATATATATATATATATATATATATATATATATATATATATATATACGAGAGCGGTCCGATAAGTACTTAGACTCACTGCCTTATGGCGCCACTATCGCAAGAGAAATTCACTATCGTGTAGTACATTCTCGTAGACGGCTACTGTCAAAATTTCAACCGAATCAGACTCGTAGTTTTGTTTTGACCGTGTGTGGAAGCGGGTGTGTCCGCGGATTTTAGAAAAATGGAGCAAGAGCAATATTAGTCGGTGATTCGATTCTTCTTTTTGGAAGCGAAATCGCACAGCGAAATTAAAGAGCACTTGGATGCTGTGTACGGTGACCCTGCTTCTGCGATGGCGACCGTAAAAAGTTTCTTTAACGAGTGTAACGTCGGTATACGACCTCCGTTTTTTTTGTGTCCGCCGATAAGTCTGCTTCTTGCCTTTCCGGCCCACAGTCAAAAAGAAAGACATATCGACCGACCGCCTCGATCCACACCCAAGCGCTCCACCACGATGAAGCCCCTACCCACAACCCACATGACGTACTCTCCTCCGACCCGAACTGTTATGAACCTAGCCTAAGCTTAGACCAAGAGCTTGCGATTTTTCAAGTAAAGCCTATACATCATCTAAATAGAAGAAATTTTCTACAATCGTTAAAACCCAATTCAGATGAAGTTGTAACGCATTGTTTATAATTTTCTTACTATTTTTTTTATATATATACAGGAATCACGTAATATAAACAAAATATAAAATAAAAATAATACACAACGGCATGACCATGTCTTTTTCTTTTTTTATGAATTTAATAATAAAAATAATCATAAATTCTTATGTTAAGCATAAATGTTTTAATTATTATATTATTTTATTCCCTAATCATCTTTTCTAAGCAATAGGAGAAAGAGCGCCTCCGCTGCAATCAGAGACGTCGCGGAATCATATTATTTCCGTTCTCACGCAAAGCGCTAAATTCCTTTTTACAAGTACACTTTTCCTAAAAATTTTCCGTCGCACAAATTTGATAATTAATTTAAATAATATCAGCAAGCTTGGAATTATACATAGATTATTGATAATAACGCTGCGCCTATATTTTTCATTAACTTCTCTATATTAATTTCACCTTGTAATTTTAAACTCATTATTTTTGTAATGCTATATTATATTATGCTATATTACATTATTGTAATGCTATAATATATTAATGTTCAACGCAAATATATTTTCACAAATATTTTTTTTTTAACAACTTTAATTCTATCCTTCCACGCGAGGACAAATTATCTCATCAAATATTTCGACTTACTATAACTATTTTTTCCACTAATTTTTCTATTTCATCATTTTCTTAAACAAAACCTTATAAGAGGCATGGAATTAATCATTAATATACTATTAATTACGTTTTACGATATTTTAATTTCAACTCACAATAATTATTTTTAAAGCGCAATAATCATTTGTTTTAAACGAAATAATTATAGCAAAAAAATAACATCGAACAATTAATTATTTATCCTACAGTCCGAAACAATTACCTATAAATTAAACAAAATTCTCACTTATAAAGAATAATTATTTAAATTACTATTTTTTTTCTAATTATTTTTCTTTTCTACTGTTCAATAGTCATAAATTATATCTTATTATTATTTTACTAACCCATGGATACCACACGTGTCCTGGGTAACAACAATTTCTCATTAATTTAAATAATTATTTTTTTTATTTAGTAACCCGTATAAATTTAATGCGTAAAAATGCGACAAAAGCTTCGTTTTTTTTTGTAATACGCATTAAATTTTAAACAAAATACGATTATGTAATTTAATTTAATGTATTTCGGCAATAAATAATAGATAAAGAAAATATATAAAAATTATGCAAAAAGGAATCATTCTCTCTCTCTAATTCTCGCTCCCCCACTCAATCATAACACCTTCAAGATAGAGCAGTAGCGTCCAGCCCGCGCTAATTTCGAGCAATCGGATTGGCCCACAGAAGTTACTGCACAAGTGCATAAAAAGGCGAGGATCAACACGCGGAGCAGATTCAAGATTTTTTTCGCGCCTCCGAACACAAGTTTTTTTTCAAGTCATAATACAATTCTTAACGTTTTATTTTTTGGTTTTTCATTTTAAATCTTACGTATTACATCATTTCATTTTACATCTCACACAACCAGGATTTATCCAGTTTTCCGTCAGGAAGCAGAAAGAGAGAGAGAGAGAGAGAAAGAATTTTGTTTTTTTTCTTGTTTTTCGCACGACTATAATACTACAATAAAAAGTGAGTCTATTTAAATATTATATCTTTCTTTTTTTTTCTTCCGAAGGGATAGCATTAGCCAAGATCGGCTAACTATCTCTCTCCTTATTCGTTTAGTAGGTCCTTCTCCAGGACAACATATAGGCTAACGTCGGCCTATACGGTTGTCCAGTCCTGCATTTTCATTCTTATCCTAAAACTCTTACGATACTAATTCCTCCGCCGTCCCGAGCTCATAAGTTTTGCTACTTAGGCTCGAAAAGGCGATATGCAGTGCGCGTTAATTTAAAAACGCGGTTACAACGTCAACCCGACGTTACACGAGTTTTAACGTGGTCGCACGTCGGTTTTTGATGAGCCACGCTCAAGTGCCCCGAAAACGGCTACCACGGAGAATAACACGACAAAAATCCACGATCTCGTATTGGCAGACCGCCGATTGTAGGTGCATGAGATATCTGAGCCAGTAGGCATCTCAAAAGACCGCGTGGGTTATATCCTGCATGCAATTTTGGGCATGAGAAAGCAGTCGGCGCCATGCCGAAGCTGGTGCCGCGTTTGTTCACTCCGGACAACAAGCGCAATCGTGAGATCACTTCAGAGCAGTGTTTGACGTTGTTTAAGCGTAATCCTCAAGAGTTTCTGCGACGTTTCGTAACCGTCGACGAAACATTGGTCCGCTGGTACACACTAGAGACCAAGGGACAGTCGAAACAGTGGACTTCATCCGGTGACCGTGTTCCGAAGAAGGCGAAGACTGTTCTATTGACCGGAAAGGTGATGGCCGCCGTTTTCTGGGACTCACAAGGTGTCATCTGCATTGACTACCTAAAAGAGCAAAACGGTCACAGGGCTTTACTATGCCAAATTATTGGGTCGTTTCGACGCCGAATTGCAGAAGTAAAGGCCCCATTTGGCGAAGAATAAAGTGCTCTTCCACCATAACAATGCATCGGCTCACACCACCGCCGCCGCCACGGCCAAATTGTTCGAACTGAGCTACGAACTGCTACTCCATTCACCATATTCTCCAGATTTGGCCCCGTACGACTTCTTTTTGTTTTCAAACTTGAAAAAGTCACTCGCCAGGCAAAAATTTGAGTCGAATGAGGTCATTGCCGTCACAGATGCCTACTTTGCAGACCTCGAGAAAACGTATTTTTCAGACGGGTTAAAGATGTTGGAGCATTGCTGAGTCAAGTGTATCGAGCTAAGAGATTACTATGTTCAGGAATAAATCGCCACTTTACCAAAATTTTCGTTTCTCTTTTGTAAGCTAAGTACTTATTAGACCACCCTCGTATATATATGTATGTAGTATATCCTTTCGGTCTCTTGCTTATGGGGTCTGTCTAGTAGCTCGCGCCGAAAAAAACGCGATTTTCGTGATTATTTCTTGGGATACTGGATAAAGGTAATGATATAAAAGTTATTAGGCTTAGTGAATACACTCTTTAAATACATAAAAAAAATTTTTTCTTTTATTTCATACATGTATTATAACCAAAAACGTCAGCCAAACGCAACACCTCGAAAAGTAGGTAGGTCCGCCTTGTTGATAAAATTTTGGAGCTGTGTTGTTTGAAACAAGAAAATCAAAGTGCTTTAGGTTTGGTATGACAATAGCTATGTCCCCTATGAATTTTATTCAATTATTTTAAAAAATAAAAAAATGGTGAAGAAAAAACAAAAAATTTTCAAAAAACCGGTTTTTTTTCGCCGATTTTTGAAAAAAAAATATAGTAAAATTCAAAATTTTTGAAAAAAATTTATAGGGGACATAGCGATAGGTTTAAAGAATATGTGGTTCAAATTTCATAAGGATCGGTCAAGTAGTTTCGAAAATTTCATCAACAAGGCGAGTAAAAACGTTGTTTCGAGAAAAACGCGTTTAAATTTTTTTTTACATGAAATTCTTAAAAAAAAATTACTTACACCTAGTCAGCGATGCCTGGACCGTACAAAATTTCTTCAAATTGTTCGAAGAGTTGACTTTCTTCCAATCTTTTCTGTCTCAGCATTGTTCTGCCCTCTTTGGAAGCTTCCGATGAACGGCGGTAGCCTACTTGGATACGCTGGCGGTCGCGCGTCGCGGCATATGCGACTGCAGTTTCGCCGATTCCAACGTGCATCGTTTCCATAATTTTCAATACTGTGCTGAAGCCTTCATTGAAAATACATGCTGCTGTAAGGCACGCAATTTTAACGATTTTTTTGCCAGAGAAAGTGTGTTTCGGTGCCATACTCCACACAGTAGCGTTGAAACTCTCATTGCTGTTTTGCGTGTTGCCTCCTAAGCACCTCTTGAGCAATTCGTCTTTGGTCAGATCTTCGTAGATCGGCTTTAGCACTTCTTGCACGTCTTCAGAAAGGGCAGGTGGATGCTTGAAATCTTTCAGTGTCTGCTTTGCTTCTGCTTTCCGATATTTGCACCAGCTTTGAGGCTTTGAGTCGGTCGAAATTTTATGGTAAAATCCA
Organism: Chalcis sispes; assembly: GCA_949987625.1. Classification (NCBI taxonomy): domain Eukaryota; kingdom Metazoa; phylum Arthropoda; class Insecta; order Hymenoptera; family Chalcididae; genus Chalcis; species Chalcis sispes. The sequence continues at coordinate 49,662,120 of OX465095.1, forward strand.
GCCCAAATTTCGTTGCGCATTCCTTCGACTGAATCCTTGTTTCTTTGAACTGCTAATCCATAATTAGTAGACAATTCCTTCATTAGCTTGATCGTCAAATCAACAGTTTTAACTTTAGGAACACTGTCAGTTTTCCTCTTCTTGGCAGCGGTTTTTTTTTTCGAAGAAGTTTTTTCGACCTTCTCGGGCTGTTTTTCCTCGGCTTTCCTTTTAGCAGTTTTGGCTTTTCTTCGTTGTGTAAGGGTTTTTTTGCTTCGCTAGCACGCTTGAATATTCTTTTTGCTACGTGCAACACGCATTCTAATTTTTTTACCGTAACGTTTTCTCCATACGGAAATGTGTCAAGCAGCATTTTGAAAGTTTTGGAGTCCCCATCACCAATATAAAAACCGTAGCGGACTGCGTACTTTGCCAGTGATCTCATGAACATTTTTACAATTCCATTGACCTCCATTTTACCGGAGCTACCTTCATGATTAGCGTCACAATTTTCCTTGTGTTTATCATACCAAGCAGCAAAACCAATATCATCTTTCCTCTTTTTCCAGAATTCGCACGCTTTACAGTAGCTAGACAACACAACTGCATCAAGAACTTTTTTACTATACTTGCCGATTAAAGTTACAAGGCCAATAAGAGAACTGAAGCCTCTTTTTGCCCAGGAACCATCTCCCGAAACTGTTAAATCTTCGCCATTTCCTGCTTCAGCATTCAACTTTTTTCTTCATCGATAGCTTTCCGTCTGACTACATCGAATACGGCTTTTACGGCAGTTTTAATGGTTTCGACAATTGAATAATAAGCGGCTTTATTTAATCCTGGGCCCGTTTCCAAAAGTCCACAAAATAAATTTAAACCTTGCAGTCCTACACCAAGTAATCGAAACACAAACACAAGCCGACGATTTATTTCAAAACCATTATTTATCATCGAGCATGATTCGATCAATTTTTCTCCGCACTTACATTCAAGATGTATCTTAAAACCAAAACCTTTCTGTCCAAATTTCGAAAAAGACACATCACCTTTACACACTTTACACGATAAATATTGTTCTAGAAGGCTACAGTTTGTCAAGTAAGAGCGTGGTCGTGTTAATTTATAAAAAAATTTATTTGATGAAACTTTTATATTTATATATACATTGTACACATTACAAACAATGATGCGATTTGGTCAATAATGTGTCCAGTCACCACCAGCGTCGATAATTGCCTGGCATCTCCGAGGCATGCTTTCTACTAATTTGACGGCGTATTCTAGTGGCTAGGATCTCCAGATCCGACGAATTTCGTAAGACAACTGCTTCAAAGTGTATGTGCGTCTTCCACGAAGCTTCCGTCTAATATATGCCCACACATTTTCAATAGGGTTTGCATCGGGCGACTGCGATGGCCAATCCAATGTAACGATGCCAGATTGAGTCTTCCACTGAGTACAGAGCTTGCTGCGGTGTTTAGGATCGTTGTCCTCCTGCAGAATCCAATCTTCATTTTTTGTGATGAACCATCGTTTGGCAGATGGCAGTAAAGCCTTTTTGTAGATTTTTATCATTTTCTCGGCATTTAGGTTGTCAGTAAAGAGGTGCAAAGTGCTGAATCCCTGCTTTGAGAAGCAGCCCCAAAGATGCACCTTTATTCCATGTTTCACGGTCCGCTGAACAAGCCTATTGGTGGAAGTTGACCAGGCTCGCGTGAGGACAAAACGTGCCCATATAGAACATTCATCAGTAAAAATGACATTTTCAAAATCTCTATCAATATTCTCATGCGCCCAAGCGAGTCGCTTTGTCACATGTTTTTCAGTCAACAGAGGCTTCTTCATTGTGTTGCGCTATTTCAGATGATGAGTACGAAGATGGGTTCGGATAGTTTCGTAGGATACATCTAAACCTTTTGCCATTAATTTTGCTTGTCCTTGCCGCAGTGTTAAAGCAGGATTCCGCGAAAACAGATTCACTATTCTTTTTTCATCTTTTTTGTTCAATTTTCCTATCGAGCCACGTTCTGGTAAATCATCGACATTTTTAGCCACTTTATATCGCTGTATCCACTTCTGTACAAATGCTTTCGACTTTCTCATATATTTAGCAGCCGCTGATTGCGACATTTTGGGACCTTTCGGGTGGATGCAAAGGAACACAGCCTCGTAGCGCGACGCGTACTTAGCCCTCATAGCGTTTAACGTGATTCTTTTTTAAAAGATTAACGACAACTGAATCTTTGTTGACAATACATCAAGGACAAAGCTTTTCTCTATCAGCTCGCGAAGGAATTAGAGGAAAATCTTTCATTGCCTGTCAGTGAAGTCGACCACGCTCTTACCTGACAGACTGTAAACACGAAAAAAAACTGTATAATACTGTAGCCTGTATCTTTTTTTACACGTACATCAAAACTGTCGTCCTTCGACTCTTTTAGCTTTTTTGCTGATGCACTTGTATTACTCCTGCTCCGATCTCCACGTAAACTACGCTTTTTTGTCTTACTTCCTGCACGTCGCCAGGATTTAGTTTGATGTTTGCCTTTTTTATCCATTGCGAAAATACGACAATTTCACGTAGAGAGATGTTGCTCTAACGAATTTACAAACAGAACTGCCTCTTTTCGCTCCAAAAGCAGGTATATACATTTAGTAGATCAAAACAACGAAATATATACGACCTTTAGGATACCGACATATAATATATATACATATATACAAGAGGATTCTGAAAGAGAGCAGCTGCGAGAGAAAACAATAGCAGGTAAGCGGCTGGGACGGCGCGCAAGGAAATTCGCGGTCAGCGCGCTAGAGGTACCTACCTTTGAAGCGTTCAAAAATAATGTTAGAGTTCTCGGATCGTTCTAAAATTTTCACACAATATTTTTTAATATATTTACTTTCGAAAAAAGTAAAAAAAAAAAAAACGATTTTTCAAAAGTGAGTTACTAGACAGACCCCTTAATCTTACCTTCAATGACTTTCAATTATTCCGGATATCCCTTTGAAGTAGACATCTGTTGCTTAACCTGTTAACACCTCATAAAGCTCTCGCCAAATTTTTTGACGAATTTCGATAAATTAATTGATTTTGTTTTTATCATCTTTGATTTACTTGCGGGAATGGAAATTCCTTTTCCTAGATGTATCATTTCTACAGGCTGAAAAAGAGTAAAAACGTATAAAAAGAAATGTCAAAGATTAAATAAAAATTGCATCGGTAACAACAAATTAAATTACTCACCATATTATTATCATGATCGATCCACTTTTGTAAATTATTTAATTTTTTTAAATTTGCAGTATTATCGATATTATTTTCAATTTCATCATTTTCATTAATTTTTTGTATTTTTTTCGAGGTGAATTATCGTTCAATATTTCTGTATCCAAATTTTCGATATACAACGAAGGTTAGTCCGTTGCTGGTAAATCTTTTTGCAAAACTTCTGCAATGCCTTCGGGTGCTGCTTTCGATATAAAAAATGATTTATAAACAAATTTTTATTTAAAATGTATATAAAAATATTTTAATACATAAGGTATATTGAAATACATTAAAAGTTTAACGAAGACAATGAATTTAAAAATGTTTTTGTATAGTACTTACAAAACAATCGTTTTCTTGGTGGTCCACATCCTTCAATTTTTTTTGTGTTTAAGAGATAATTATATTTTTGTTCTATAATTGCCAATCTTGTTATTTCTTTATTAAAAAAATCAATTTCCTTTGTTAACAATTGAATCTGTTCACTTCTTTCCGATGGATGATATGTTTCAGTATTCGTTGCCTTACTATCATCTGTTTTAAAAATCGATTGCCTTTCTCACCATAATTTAAAACTTTCCCTGCTAATAATATTTCCATCTTCTCATCGATCATTTTCAAATTTTCTTCCTTATCTATATTTGCTATTTCGTCACCGATAACCAAAAAACAAATATTTTACATACACACCCACATATATATAGTAAAAAATTATATACATTTTACAAAATATACAATACACACATTTTTCTTTACCTTTATTTCTTTCTTTTGCCTTTAAAAAAAAAACAAAAGAAAGTAAACATCGTGGCATTGGTAAATAATAGTATAACGCATGCTATTGTACAATTCCTGAAAGAAAACAAATGCAGAATAATTGAAATTATTGCAGCTAGCAGCCATTTTTAAATAGTTCTTCTGATGAAGTGCACAGCGATGAGTATGAGGTAAATAATGAAGCTGATAATGATCATAAATCGAACTGCAATATTAAAATGAAAGGTTTGAGAAATGTTGTGTGAAATGTTGCTGCAAATTTACTGCAAGTGTTCTTTTAAATATATCAGTGTAATGTTTTACTAAAAATTCAACAATTTTATAGTATTATGCTTCGATGAAATATACACGGTGACAAATAGTAAGTTGCCTAGAATAATCCCTTATAATTTTGAGATTAGTGCAGGGAAAAAAATAATAAAACTACATATTAAATCAGCGAAGTGGTCATTTTCATTTGAAACAGGTTTCAGTTTAATCGAACATTTTCAACAGACACATATTACGTTTTTAAAAAAATGACAAAACCTGGCTAGGGATTAACTATCAATGGTAAATATTTTCGAAGTGATCCGCATCTGAACTTGCACAATAATCAAGCCGTTTTTAGAAACTATAAAAAACTTGTTTAATTTTAGATGAAGAAATACTAGAAATTCCTTTTCTAATAGCTTCTCCCAAATCATCTTTGGTCTTGGGTTTTTACGCATAACAGTAATCTTTCGGATAGCCTCATAAGAAGAAATCACACGGGCTCAAGTTCGGTAAATAAGGGGGCCATTCTATACGTGCGTGTGCAAACTTGGAATATCCTAAACCGATGATGCATTCACCATAAACTTCGTAAATAGCTTTAAATACCTCTTGAGTTCTATGTGGCGTAGCACCATCTTGCATGAAATAATAGTTCCTGACTAATCCACGTTTCTTAGCGAAAGGAAAAAATTTTGCTTGTAGCATTTCTCGATAGCTATTGCTTGCTATTGTCCCTTTCAAAAATTCTAAATATACTCCTTTCCTTATTGAATCCGTTGGATTATTCTTGAAATGTTCTTCGACCTCGGCAACCTTATCTTCTGTTGTAACTGTGTATGAAGGACCAGAAAGATCATGACCACAATCGTCAAGAGTATTATAATTAATGAAGTTATCAATTACTCTGAGAAATAAGTAAAAAAAATTTGAGAACTTTATCAAAAAATGAGGTCATACGATAAAGTCAAATATAAATTATTTAATTCTTACGAATACCTTTTAAGAGTATTTTCACTAGCTACTCTTTTACTTTCAAACTTAGTACGAAAACCATTATACGCTTTAGTATAGTTTTTACGTCTAGAATAAAAGCACTCTATGAGATACACCTTTTCTTCGTTCGTAAGGTCACTCATTTTAAAGTACACGTATTGCTCTTCATGGCGTCTCAATAGAAACTGACAATATTTTAGAATGTACCTACGTGGGCCCAGCCTTATACGATAGAGTAGAGGGGGAAAGAGATGCATATACTTTAGGCAACTTCCCATTTGCTACCCTGAATATCTGCGAGGTTTCTTGAAAAATTACTACAAGGTCTTATTAAAATATTTTAGCGTAATATTTCAGCACCGTTGTAGGAATGTTTCAATGTTAAGTTTCTCTGAACTGTATCAGTAAGGTATTCTAAAATATTGTGTGAAATGTTGCTGAAAGGTTACTGCAAGGTTTCGAAAAAATAAAGCATTGAAATATTGCTGCAAGGTTACTGCAAGGTTTTATTGCAATGTTACAATAAACCTTGCTGCAATTTTATACGGAATGTTTTACAAAATATTGCTAAAAGGTTACTGCAAGGTTTCGAAAAAATATAGCATTGAAATCTTGCACGGTATGTTTCACGAAATGTTGATGCAAGGTTACTGCAAGGTTTAGAAAAAATATAACATTAAAATTTTGCTGCAAGGTTGCTGCAAGGTTTCACTGAAATGTTCCAATGAATCTTGCTGCAACCTTGCACGATGTGTTTCACGAAATGTTGATGCAAGGTTACTGCAAGGCTTAGAAAAAATATAACATTGAAATCTTGCTGCAAGGTTGCTGCAAGGTTTCACTAAAATGTTCCAATAAATCTTGCTGCAACCTTACACGAAATGTTTTACGAAATATTGCTGCAAGGTTGCTGTAAGGTTTCCAAAAAATATAGCACTAAAATCTTGCTGCAAGGTTGCTGCAAGGTTTCGATGAAATGTATCAGTATAATATTTCAGCGAGTTTTCAGTGTAACTTTGCTGCAACTTTTCACTGAAACCTCGACTTGAATCTTCCAATGAAACCTTGCATGCAGTGTGGGAAGTCATCTTTAGCGATGGGCAATACTTTAATTAACTTGGTTTTTCTATTATTTTTTTCAAATAAAGGATTGATTTTCCGAAAACAGTGAAAACTTATTCATACCTTCAATAAGTAAAACAAAATATATGGTAATTCGTCGCAGTGGAATAAGAATAAAAGATAGCGAAGTCACGCGACAGATGAAGGGTTAAATTAGATATTTAAAAATAATTTATTTCATTCACACAAATACATTTCTTACAGCAAGTTGCAATATCAGTTAAATTTATTAATAAATTAAAGTAAACACAATTTCTTTAATGACTTTATAAAACAAATTAATAAAAAATTAAGCATTAAAATTAATTGTAATAAATTAAGAATCTGTTGCGTCCAAATGACTATTCGTGACAGACATAATCCTCGTTACATTCGTAGAATCCTTACCACGAATTTATTTCGCACGTAACCTCTTTTTAAGCCAAGATATTAGTCTTATAGCTTGGGATAGGTTACCGTGCTTGTTTTAAATAACACCATTCGACCGATAATTTCCTGTCAGCCTTAAGGAAAGGGGTACATTTGTTTGGCGCTTAATTTTATAATTAACTGATTAAATATTATAGTATATATATATATATATATATATATATATATAACACATCGTTCAATAAGTCCCGAGACTAACCCAGAGATGGTGCTAATAGTACCAAACTGGCCATGTTTCCATAGAGTGCGAACCTTTACATGAAACTTGTAAAAATTTCACGTCGATCGGATCACAGACAGCAGAGTTATCGAGGTTAGAGTAAAGTCACTTTGTAATTTGTTTGAAAAATGGAAAAAAGCGAGTTCCGCGTGTTGATAAAACATTGTTTTTTAACGGGTAAAAAAACCGTAGAAGCCCAGCAATGGCTTGAAAAACATTACCCGGACTCCTCTCCATCCAAACCAACGATTTGTCGTTGGTATGCTGAGTTTAAACGTGGTCGTACGGACACAAACGATGCGGAACGTTCGGGTAGGCCATTGGAAGCCGTTACACAGGAAAATGTGAGTGAAGTGTTAAAAATTGTAATGAAAAATCGCAAAGTGAAGGTCCATGAGATTGCAGAAATGACACAGATATCATCTGGAAGCGTATTTACAATCCTTCATGAAAAATTAAGCATGAAAAAGGTTTTTTCCAAGTGGGTGCCGCGATTGCTTTCAGTGGAACAAAAACAGCAACGAGTCGACGATTCAGAGAGCTGTTCATCGCTATTTACTCGCAATAAAAAGGATTTCCTGCGTCGATACGTGACCATGGATGAAACTTGGATACATCATTGCACTTCGGAGTCGAATCGGCAATCATCTGAGTGGCGCATGGCTGGCGAAAGCCGCCCAAAGCGTCCAAAAACGCAGCAGTCTGCTGGCAAAGTCATGGCGTCTGTTTTTTGGGATACACATGGCGTGATTTTCATTGACTACCTGAAAAAAGGTAAATCGATCAACAGTGATTATTATATTGACTTGTTGGTACGTTTGAAGGAGGAAATCGCAGCAAAACGACCGCACATGAAGAAGAAAAAAATCCTTTTTCACCAAGACAATGCACCATGCCACAAGTCCATGAGAACAATGGCAAAATTGAACGAATTGGGCTCTGATTTGCTTCCCCACCCCCCGTATTCGCCAGATTCAGCCCCCAGCGACTACTGGCTCTTTGCTGATCTCAAAAAAATGCTCCAGGGAAAAAAAATTGGCTCGAATGAGGAGGTCATTGCCGAAACTCAAGCCTATTTTGAAGCAAAGGATAAATCCTTCTATAAACATGGTATAATAATGTTGGAAAGGCGTTGGAAAGATTGTATCACTCTAAAAGGAGATTACGTTGATGAATAAAAATGATTTTTGAAAAAAAATGTTGTTTTCGTTGTTAGTCTCGGGACTTATTGAACGATGTGTTATTTAATAGAATGTCTCTACATGGCAGAGTGTATTCCTACCTACATAAAATATGCAATACTTACAATAATGATGCAAGTTTTTTCTTGTGGAAAAAACCGAAAGAATTCGACCAACATTATAACTCACACACGTATAGAGAGCTGAGTAAGCTAACTCTTCTCAGTATGCTCGCAATCAAAGAAATGTTTACCAAATCGATAAACAAAAGGAATAAATTTAGGAGTGTTGGCATTTTTCGTTATCGTGCTGGTGAGACTCCACGAATCAGTGGGAGTCATGTTTACGCTGGTCAAGCGAAAATCCGCACGCATTCTTTTGACTATAATCTTAGAGTTTTCTACTGAGTAAATTTAATAATTTCTTTTACTTTATTAAAAAACTTTGATAATTTTTAAGATTTTATTAGAATTAGTTAATAAACCTTAGAGATTTAATTTCAACCTTTAATTACATTTCTGAATAGTTTCATTAAAGTGGATCATGATCCTTTTCCTTCGAAAGCGTAAATAACAGATCGGTTGAAAAGTTTGTAGGCTGACACATAGGTGGCGTTACTAGAAATAAATCTACATGATTTTTAGTTAGTATTAACATTCAAACGATACGTGTATAAATTTGACAGCTTTCTGACAATTGGTTCGTGAGATATAGCATTGTTAGTGAAGCAACTTTTGTTATTGTGAAAAAAATGGATCAAATAGCATTTCGTGTGTTTAATGAAGCATTGCTTTTTGGTGAAAAAAAATACTGTTGAAGCCAAGGCTTGGCTTGATAAACATTATTCGGACTCTGCACCAGGGAAATCAACCGTTGAAAAGTGGTTTGCTGAATTTGAACGAGGCAAAATGAGCGTCGAAGACAATGCACGCAGTGGACGTCCAAAAGAGGCTGTTACAGACGAGAACATCAAAAAAGTTCACAAAATAATTTTGAATAATTGTAAAGTGAAGTTGATCGAGGCAGCTGAGACTCTGAAGATATCAAAAGAACGTATTGGACATATCGTACATGAATATTTGGACATTCGAAAGCTGTGTACGAAGTGGGTGCCGTACGAGCTCACAATCGATCAAAAGGAACAACGTGTTGATGATTCGGAGCAATGTTTAGCGATATTCAACCATAATAAAGGCGAATTTTTCATACGATATGTGACAACGGATAAAACATGGCTTCATCACTACACTCCAGAGTCCAATCGACAGTCAGCCGAGTGGACTGCACGCGATTAACCGAATCCAAAGCGTGGAAAGACGCAACAGAAGACTGACAAGATTATGGCATCAGTATTCTGGGATTTACATAGTATAATATTCATCGATTACCTTGAAAAGGGCCAGACCATCAACAGTGATTATTACATAGCATTGCTGGAGCGTTCAAAGGATAAAATCACGAAAAAACGGCCCCATTTGAAGAAGAAAGAAGTGCCATTTTATCAAGATAATGCACCGTGTCACAAATCAATGAAAACGATCGCAAAATTGCATGGATTAGGCTACGTATTGCTTCACCATCCACCATATTCTCCAGATTTTAGCCCCAGTGACTTTCCTGTTTGCAGACTTCAAAAGAATGCTCGCTGAAAAAAAATTCAGCACTAATGAAGAGGTAATCGCCGAAACTGAGGACTATTTTGAGGCCAAAGAGAAATTGTATCGGAAAATTATATGACCGCTATAATCATATCGCCCTTGAAGGTAATTATATTGAATAATAGAATCGAATTTCACCAAAAAATGTGTTTTACTATGTTAGCATACGAACTTTTCAACCGAACTGTTATTATTATTGCATCATGGTACGTGGGCAAGTGAGTGGTGGAAATATTACAGATTATTTTTAGAACAGATAATCCAATAAAGAGAGTATCAAAAAGGAAAATATTACCTCATTCATGCACGCATACTCTGATACTCTTTCCGCATCAGTGCTTCCGTACCTTGATGTTATTGCTGCAGTGGTAGCGCTTTTCATAGGGAAAAAAGAAGGAAATAAAAAAGGTAAAATGTAAAATAAGAAGGAAGAAAAAAGGTAAAAAATGCACAGATGGTACCGTCCGAGCTCGCGATGTAGCGTCGCAGCGGGTGGTAGAAAAACAAAAATAAAAAAAGAAAAATACAGCGTCGCGTCATAGCACTACGTGACAAAATAAATATTAAAATTTCATCTAGTTCGTGTTTTTTCCCGCACGTAATAAATTTAAATAAAATTTTTAATTTATTCAATAAAATATTTTTATAACAACTTATTTTATAATATTTATAATAATATACATAATAATTCAATTAAAAATATTAACTGTTTTTGTTAATTTAAAATTCGTTTTAGGTAGCTAATCGGTGCTCAACTTAACTGCTCAAACTCGCCTTAGCAGTTTAATTTATGTTTAATAATTAATAAAAAATTAATTTTAAATATTAACGATGGTTTTATTACTTCAATACAAAATCACACAATATTCTGTTTTATTTCATAAAAAAAATATGAATTACCGAATTACTTAATTTTTATTTTAGATAATTAAGATCGTTTTATCACATATATTTTTTATTTTTTTACTGCTCCTGCGCTAAAACTGTTACGCATTACATGATTTAATTGAATGCTAATGCTATAGAAAAATATATTATGTATTTCTGAATTTGTAAATGTGCCCTTACATACAAAATTCACCTTGAAATGTCATTCGTTTTGTGAAGACTATATATTAGTTATGTACATGAATATTTATTCTAGTTTTTGTATTCAGACGAACAATCTTTATTGAAAAAATTATTATGGGAGGAAAATGGTCGAGTATGGACCCCTCAGAAATTAAAATTCCTAAATTAGTAAATTTATTAAACATAGATCCATGTCTAAAACCTTATGAAAACGAGATTAAAAAGAGGTAAATTAAGTTAAGGTATAATATCTGATTTTTAGTGGTTATATTACAGTTTCGAATTTGTTATCAGGCAGTATTGTAATATTAGATAATTTGAAAAAACTAATATAATTGAATGAATTAACTACTTTCATATGTATTGTTAATTTATAAATATTATCTTGGAATATTTAGTCCTCTAATTGTTAGTATTTCAAATAAATTTAAATAGAAACTTAATCATATAAATTGATTTTGCTTACTATTTTTGTACTTATTGTTTTTGAAGTAATTAAATATTTTTAATTATTTCATAATATGGCAGTAAAAAAGTCTAGCGAAATCTTCAAAAATTTGATGAATTAAATTTTAAGAAGAGTGTAAAAATGTTTTTAGTAATAATGACTTTTATAAATAAATGATATTTTGAAATTTATCCTTATTTTATATGTGAATAGTACTCATTTAAACTTAATTTTTATAGTTTTTCAAAATTAAAGAAATAAAATCAAAATAATAAACTATATCATTTGAATTGAATTATAAAAACACAATTACTTAGAATAATTTAATGTACAATTTTTATATTCTCAATATCTTAAATAAATGTTATAAATGAAAAAATATAATTCAACTTATTAACTTTAGAAAAATCTTTTTCAGAAAATTCATGTTAGCAAATAATAACTAAATTAGTAAAGTTAACGAATAAAAATAATAAAATCAATATTTATTAAAACAAGTCATCTACTATAAATTTTATATATCTTAATTTAAATTTTTATGGTGGTAGCGCTAAATTAATAATTGTTTTATTAAAAATTTTATTTTTATAATTATTTATCTAAGAAAATTAATTTATATTATTAACAAATAATATGTAAAATAATTTAGCATTATGTTAAACATTTATAAAATTTCTGGAATGAAGAAAAATAATTTTTTTTTAATAATTTTTCTACAAAATGTTTGAAAATTTGATTGTCTTTATTTTTCTTACATATAAAAATTTCAACATTTTTATTACCAAAAATTGTAGTTATGATTAAAATTCTTACTACCTTTTTATTTAAGAATTTTCTATTTAATATCATCTGTATTAATTAAATCAACAAGTACCTAGAAATATCACAAAAGTGATTAGCAGCAATTTATAAGTAATATGAAGAATTTAATTGCTACTAAGAAGGAATTTGATTTTTCTAATTTTATTAAAATTATTTGCAAATATTCATCAATGATATATTACATGTTGAGATAAAAACTAAAATTATGAATATAAAAAATGTAATTGAATTTTTAAACGATTGAAATTATAAAAAAATGTAAAATATTAAATAAATAATTTATGTATCAATAAACTGTTATTTGTGATTACCCATCCATATATTAATCATTCAGTTTTAATACTGCCAAGATAATTTATTTGCTTGTGCAAACTTCTGATGTTATTAAGGGTGTTTTCAATAAAATGACTTAGAACTATCTTGAAAATTTATAGTCTTTTTAGAGCATTTTGTTAGTCTCATAGTATCCTTATTTTTAAATATTTAGTCAAATTTAAAGTCAATAAAAATAGAAAGTTTTTTTGTATAAGCCTAATAATGCAAGCTTAATATGCTTTTAGCCAGTATTTTCATATTATTTTAGTTAGAAGTTTTTAATATGTTTACAATGGTGCATACCACCAGTAATTTGAATTTCAATATTCTATTGGTTGAAGCATTCTATCATTGGCTATAGTAGTAAAAAAATTTCTCTTGGTACGATAAGTAACCCTATTATTAATTTTTTTCTTTTAATTTGATTGTCCAATTAAAAACATTATATGATTGACCAATCACAGGATGACTTTATATTTGCAACCATCAAGGATGTCCTTATATAAGTAACCTCTAGCCTTAAGCCATCAGTTTCAGATTATCCGTTAAGAAGTTAACTGCAAAGTTTACCAAACGTTGGCTTAAAAAAATTAACGCACGAGTTAACCCGCAGAATAAAATAGGATGATTTATTAAGTAAGGACCATGAAGAATTATTCATGAGACCCTCAAAAATATTGTTAAAGTCTTATATTGAATTTCATATTAAAGGTAATAATGATATTTAAAATTATTCAAAAAAATTTCTGGTTTAATTTTATAAAATTTTGCTAATGTTTTTTAATAGTCGAAATTGGTTTGTTAAAAAGGCAGATGCATGGTTCAAATAACTTTATTGTTTGAAGCTATCCGAAATAAAAATGGCATAAATCATTATTTCGTAATCTTATCCCGACCAGACTTGAATATTTGCTACATAACATAATACCACGCTTAAGGGTAAATGCGCTTTTAAGGAATTAGACACTTGCCTTGGGAGAAAACTTCGACTGCACCTCTATGGCTCTCTCCTCTCTTCTATATACCTATTCGTCTCTGCCTATGCGCATCCTCTTCTCCAATCTTCTTTTCAAAATTTAGAGAGGAGTGGAGCAGACTTCATTTATTTTTAACTTCAAACTGATACTCATTCTATTTTAATAACCAATGATCAGAATTTGATCATTCTATTTTTGAATTTGAATGGATATTTTTTGACAAAGTTTTGAATAACTATGCCATCTTTTATGAACTGTACCGACTTTAATCATTTTTTTATAGATTTATGTTCTTTATTTTATATATATAATGTTTTCTACTTAGTAAAGCCCCGACAGATTTGTTTATTTGATCTGCATGAATATATGCATGTGTTTCTGTAGTCCCTCGTAACTACTAAACGCACAAAACGATTTTGATGAGTTATACGATATTAGATTCGTTTCGGTGATGCAAAAGTCACTGGATACATTAAAATTTAAAAAAATCAAAAAAGTAAATTTCAGGTGTTATGTTGCGGTGTTCGTAATTTTTTTTCATTGCAACCTCTGCGTGGAATATCTGTTGGTAGGACATTAAAATCAAGAAGAGATTTTTCACATCATTTTTAACTTTAATGCTCTGTTGCTAAGTTATGCGCTTTTGAAGTCAGTTTGAATATGTTATCTTCTCTGTATTTTTTAAAATATAAGTAATAAAAACCTAAGCAACTTACCTATAAAACCGAAAGCTGAAGATTAAAAAAGTTTTTTAAAAAAATTTAGAAGTCTTTCTGCTGCACAAAGACATAAATTTAAAAATTAATTAACTTTATGAACTGAAAAGCAGAAAGCAAGATTATTGGTCTGCATATAATGCTGTCAAGTCAGCGTTAACTTGCGAGACATTCTGTTGTCAATTGACTAGTGCATACATTAATGTCAATTTTGCCGCAATATATAAATAGTAGAATGTCATTTTCTTTTTTCTTTTTTGTTGCTGGAAATAAAATTTATTCTTTTATATAATAGATTAATGTAGGTTCCTTAACTTTTCATGTAAGTTTTTAATATTATTTTTACTGTTAAATTTGAATAAAATATAATTAGTTACTTGTAAATTATTTTTTATATTAATTTTCATCGGCATTGTTCTTATTTGACTTTGACCTTTCACCGTAGAAAAAAGGTGATAGTGGTGATCATTGATCATTATGTTGTCTTTAACTTTCCAGTTTTTGAAGTTAAATTTGATGAATATGCCAATTTCAATTTAGAATATTATTATTTTTTGTATCGAAAACCTTCCGTTATTAGCGTACAACACACTAAATTTTCGTTACAATTGTCTGAATGGTATATGAGTTCATGGAAGACTCATCATATATTAAAAGATAAAATTTACTAAATGGATAACGCAGCAAAGATCGTAATAAAAAAAGAATTCAATAAGCGTTTGACTCCGTAAAAATTTACAAAAATCTTAACGTAAACGAACTTTTTACTTGGCTGCAACGAAACCCATAAGTAGAGTTATGTGCTTAACAGGTTGTCCCATTTTAATCGATCCTTGCTTATAACTCCGTAAAAAAGCATCGTATCAAAAAATGACCTTGACAAAAGTTGAAGGGTGCGATGGGGGTCAAATTAAAGTGACCTCGAATTCGACCTTAAAGTTCATTTTCTAGTTCATTTCAAGGTCAACTTTGCTTTTTTCAACGGAAACCCCTGTTTATGACTCCGAAATCGGAAAAGCGGGAAATTTTACGTTTAGTTAAGGTATTTTAATTGGGGTTACAACCACAAAAATGAACTTCAATAATGTCTGACCACATTATGCATCCATCGCATTTGCGGTGGTTATGAAAAGATATCGTTAATAACTGTTAACACTGATGTCCGCTGAAAATCGCCTTGTTAATCAAATTTAAGTTTTTTTTGACTCTATGGCATTTATATGGGGTGATTTTGACCGCACCCAAAATACTTTACATGGAAAGAAAAATGTATGAGCCGCACTCTCAAATCCCAGTAGCGTTAGGTTATTATGAGTGCAGTATGGCGATAGTCTCCCGTTTAGACATGCTCTGTCCCAATCGCGCATATACGAGGTCTGGCTATTTAATAACGAGACTGGTCACGAAAAAGGGTTTTATTATAAAAATTATCCTACATTCGAATGCTTCCCTTCAATATACTCTCCTTCCCTCGCCACACACCTTTCCATACATTTTTTCCATTGATCGAAGCAGTGCTGGAAGTCTTCTTTGGTGAGGACCTTTAGGAGCTCTGCCGTTTTTTGCTTTACCGCTTCCATCGACTCAAATCGGGTCCCTTTCAAAGCAGATTTAATCTTCGGAAACAAAAGAAAGTCGCACGGTGCCAAATCTGGCGAGTACGGCGCGTGTTCGAGCACTGGAGTGCGCTTACCGGCCAAATACTGCTTCACAGATAGCGCGTTATGGGCAGGTGCGTTGTCCTGGTGCAAAATCCACACGTTGTTCTTCCACAACTTGGGCCGTTTCTTACGAACTCGTTCTTGCAGTGTTGCCAAAACTGACAAATAGTGAGTCTGGTTTACAGTCTGACCCTCTGGAACCCATTCAGTCATCACGATACCGTTAATGTCGAAAAAAACGATCAGTATTGCTTTGAATTTTGATTTGGACATCCTTACTTTTTTGATTCTGGGCGATTCAGGTGTCTTCCAATGCATCTATTGCCGCTTTGTTTCAACATCGTATTGAGAAATCCACGTTTCGTCGCAAGTAATAATGTTTTTCATCAGTCCGGAATCTTTTTTTAACCTTTCAAGGAAATCTGAGCAGACCTGTTGACGCAAGAGCTTTTGGTCAGGAGTCAGGTTTTTTGGCACCAACTTCGCACAGACTTTTGTCATGTATAATTCCTCGTGTAAAATTCGTCTAACCGTTTCTTTATCGGCGTTTACAGCATCGGCAATTATCCGGATGCTCATTCGACGATCTGCACGCACAATTTGGTTGATTTTGGTCACTGTTTCCGGAGTTAAAACAGTGACAGGGCGACCTGGGCGTTGGTCATCTTCAGTGCTCACTTAGCCCTCACTGAAGCGCTTACACCACTCAAACACGCGCACGAGATAGAGAATTGTCCCCATAGGCCTCTTGCAACAATTTACAGCACTTAGTCGGAGTTTTTTTCAATTTAACGAGAAATTTGAGATTGATACGTTGCTCCTGTTTTTCGTCACACAGGCGCGCAGTCTCGTTATTTAATAGCCAGACCTCGTACGTCATTCGCTCTCGGACGAAGCGCCGTATTGACTCTATCATAGCAATGCATGGTTTCTGCGGTGTGCAGAAACTCATTTTTCTTGATCTTGGGAACCAAGGCATTGACACTTATGGTTATGCTGCGCCCCCATCACAAGCAAAACGATTCGATCGGCGTGAAGATGCGTACGGCATTCACAATGCGGCATTGCTAACGATCTTTGTCAATGTGTAATTAATCTGTTCCTAAGATTGAGAATGACGAGTTACTGCACATCACAGGAACTATGCATGACAACAATAGAACTATCGCGCTCTTACAGTCAATGATAGCAATCTATTACAATACAGTGTTTTGATGGCGCTGCGCTCTATGCTGAATTGTCTCTAACGCGTATGATTCAATCATAACCAAGCCGCTTGGGAGTGCAGTTTACTCATTTTTCTTTCCGTGTAACTAAACGTAAAATTTCTCGCTCTTTCCGATTCCGGGGTCAAAAATAGAAGTTACCATTGAAAAAAGCCAAATTGACCTTGGAATGAGTTTAAAATGAACCTCAAGGTTAAATTCAAGGTCATTGTCATTTGAAGCGAAAAAAGTATGTCAAGTTCGATCAACTGTCAAAGTTTTGCTCACTGTTTTTTTCGATTTCAATAGCATAGTGCATCAGGAGTTTTCACCTCAAGGTCGTATATTTAATAAGAAGTATTACGTTGAAGTTATGCACCGTTTGCAAGAAGCAATACGAAAAAAACGTCCGAAATGGTGGAAAAACAAATCATGGCTTTAGCATCACGGTAATGTACCCGCTCATTGAACGTTGCTTGTGAGAGATTTTTTGGCCAAAAATAACATGACAATCATGCCTCAGCCATTATATTCACCGGATCTCGTGCCCTGCGAATTTGTCTTGTTCCCAAAATAGAAGAAATCTATGAAAGGACAAAGATTTGCAACGATTAAGAAAATAAAAACTGTATCCCAGGAAGAGCTTAAGGCTATACCAAAAATGCCGATGAGAAGTGCTTCAAGGATTTAAAAAAGCGTTGGCACAAGTGTATTGTTCCTTAGGGGGATTGATATGAAAAGGACAACACAAATATTGATAAATAAATATTTTTTTATAAAAATGTAAAGTTACCTTAGTTTCTATACCTCGTATATTCTTTTGTGAGTTAAAATTTGATAGAGTAAGATTTTCGAGGGAGGGTCCTTTTGTCGGCATAGAGAGAGGTAGATCCATAGACAAAACTTTATTTGCATACGCAGATTAAAATGTTCAATATTTTATATATATATACCAAGCTGTTCAATAAGTTTTGCGGTTCGATAAGAAAAACACAAGTTTATGGTTCGAAATACACTTTATTATTCCGTATGGTCTCCCTGAACATCAATACACTTGTTCCAACGAGATTCCAATTTATGAATTCCATCCCTGAAGTGAGAATCTGGAAGGGCTGCAAAATACGCTTCCACATCTGTTATGACCTCATCATTTGATGAAAAACGCTTTCCACGCATGAATTTTTTAGGTCTGAAAACAGATGGAAATCGCTAGAAGCCAAATCTGGTGAATACGGTGGATGCTCCAACAATTCGAATTTTAATTCATGGATTCTAGCCATTGTCAAAATGCTCTTGTGACACGGTGCATTATCCGGATGAAAAAGGATTTTTTTCTTCTGCAAACCGGGTCTTTTTTTACGAATTTTTTTCTTCAGCTGGTCTAAAAGGTTACAATAATATTTAGAATTTATTGTTTCACCAGTTTGCAAGTAATCCACAAACAAAATCCTTTCGCATCCCAAAAAACTGATGCTAACACCTTCTTGGCCGATTTCTGGACACGAAGTCGTTTCGGAGCCGAAGAACCAGGTTCACATCACTCTTTAGCCTATTGTTTTGATTCGGGATCATGGTGATAGATCCAAGTCTCATCCATAGAGATGAATCGACGCACAAAATCCACTTTATCCTTTCGTAAACGCTCGAAATGTTGCTGAGAAAGTCGCATTCGAATGTCTTTTTGTTCCATTGTTAGCGAATGCGGCACCCATTGTGCACACAGCTTTCTGAAACCCAATACTTTCAAAATATTGCTTACACTGCCCAATAAGATGCCTAGGGATTCTACTAAATCTCTTTCAGTCACTCGACGATTTCCCAATACGATATCCTGTATTTTTTCTACGATTTCTGGTGATGTTGCTGTTTTTGGACGTCCTTGACGTGGATCGTCTTCAAGGCTTGTACGACCACGTTTAAATTCAGCAACCCATCTTTCAACTGTACTAATTGAAGGCGCAGAGTTCTTATACACGTTCAACATTCGTTTATAAATTTCCTTTGCTTTTAAACCTTCTAAAAATAAAAATGCAATCACTGTACGATACTTGATTTTTTCCATTGTAAAAATATACTGTGACCCATCGATACTAAATGGCTTGTGAACAAAGAAAGAATTGACAGATTGAAATGAAACTTCACATACGTTAATATAAAGAGTGTAACAAAATAACAAAAAAAATTTAGGCTAGTAGCAACACCCTCTCTTATGAAACCGCAAAACTTATTGAACAGCTTGGTATATACACAGTATGTCGGAAGAGTTCCCGAACTTATTTTGTAGCGCTTGTACAAGTGGCGCCACCTCTTGGACGACACTGGTACTATGTTGCTACATCTCTCTGGAGTGTCTGAGAATTTTTTCACCAGTATCCGTTCATTAGTTGCCGAGATAGACGTACTTGAGTGAACGTGTGTTTAGTACCCCAGTGCAAGCTCTACGATGGATGAGAAATTTGAACATCGTGGCGCAATTGAATTCTGCTATAAATTTAAAAAAACTTTCGCGGAAACGAAAAAAATGATCGATACGGCTTACGGTGAAGGTGTAGTGTCGTGTGCAACTGTTTACACGTGGTTCAGTCGGTTCAAGAAGGGTAGAGAGTCGTTAGAAGATGACGAGAGAAGCAACCGGCCGTCAACAGCTGTTATCGACAAAAACGAGGCTCGCGTGCGCGCTACTGAAGCAGGATTGCCACATGTCTCTCAGAATGTTGGCAGACGAACTAAACATGAGCAAGGATAGCGTCGCGTTGATTTTGAAAGAAAAAATGAGCCGCAGAAAGGTCTGCTCTCGATTTTTTCCGCACTTTCTCACACTAGAGCAGAAAGAAACTCGCATCCAATGTTGTCAAGATTTTATCGAGACTTGCGACACCACTCCGGGCTTTCTAACCTCAATTGTGACTGGAGACGAGTCTTGGTGTTTTCAATACGATCCTTCCACGAAGCGCCAGTCATCCGCTTGGCTCAGTCCGGGCCGTGCGAGGCCTCAAAAAGTGCGCCAACAAAAATCACGGGTAAAGACGAGGCTCATCGCTTACTTCGACTCCAAAGGCCTGATACACAAAGAATTTGTGCCCTCAAACACCACCGTGAATGCTGCGTATTACGTAGAGGCGTTAAAACATCTGAAGCGTCGGATCAATCGCATCAGACCTGAGTACGAGGAACCGGGATCGTGGAGTTTGCTGGATGACAATGCGCCTGCTCATTCTTCGAACATTGTGAAGCGTTATCTCGCCGAAAATCAGATCCCACGCATCAATCACGCCCTATACTCGCCAGATCTGGCTCCAGCCGACTTTTTCCTATTTCCCAAGCTAAAAATGGCCTTGAATGGACGATTTTTTGAAGATGTACCGAGCATTCAAGCGGCTTGCACCGAGCGTCTCACAGCGATAACTTCAGAGGAGTACCAGAGAGCCTTCGAACCACTCATGGAGCGCTCAAATGAGTATATATCTAGGGAAGGGGACTATGTTAAAAGTTAACTGGAATAAATTTCTTTAGATGTAATTTTCGATTTTTTATTTCAAAAGTTCGGAAACTTTTCCGACATACTGTGTATATACTTTGATCAAAAAATATGACAAATTTTTTTTTTTTTAAATTCTTTATTTATTCTTTTAAATCTATTTTGTTGCCTTCAAAGTAGTCCCCACCCGACAAAATACACTTATACCAACGTTTTTTCCAATCCTCAAAACAGTCAGAAAAGCCCTTTTCCGAAATTGCCTTCAATTGACGCAGCGATTCACGTTTAATCTCCTCCATCGAGTCAAAACGATGTCCCTGAAGTGATCTTTTGAGTTTATTGAACATCCAGAAGTCACACGGCGCTAAATCAGGCAAATACGGTGGATGTGATACGATGTTAGTTAAATTTTTGGCCAAAAAGCCGCGAATAATCAATGCTGTGTGAGACGGTGCATTATCCTGATGCAAAAACCATGAGTTGTCTTGCTACAATTCCGGTCTCTTTTTGCGATTAGCTTCACGTAAACGACGCATAACACTTAAATAATATTCCTTGTTAATAGTTAGACTCGGCGAAAGAAATTTGAAATGCACAACACCACGATAATCAAAGAAAACTGTCAACATGACTTTGATTTTTGAACAACTTTGACGTGATCTTTTTAGTCTTGTTTCACCTTTGGCACGATATTCGCTCGATTGATTGGTTGTTCCTGGATTGTAGGTATAGATCCATGTCTCATCTCCCGTAATAATGCGTTCTATGACGTTCTGGTAGTCAGAAAGCATCTCTACACACACATTAACACGACGCTCTTTTTAAAAAAAATTGAGTGTTTTTGGAACCAATCGAGATTTGACGCGTTTGAGATCCAAATGATCTTCCAAAATTACTTAAATCGATCTAAATAAAATGCCAACAGTATCAACAAGGTCTTTAATTGTTAACCGACGATCTTTGAGCACAAGGTTTTTGATTTCTTTGATGTATTTCTCATCAGTTGATGTCGATGGTCATCCTGGACGCTCTTTGTCTTCGACGCTGTCTCTGCCTTCTTTGAACTGTTTGTACCACTTGTAAAAATTTCTTTCCGACAAAGTCTGCTCACCGAAGACCTTCTGCAACATTCTGAACGTTTCTGCATGAAATATTTCATTTCGAAGACAAAATTTAATGCAACTTTTTTGCTCACTAAAATCTGACATTATTAAAATAGCCAAAATCACTTTTTAATGTTGACAAAAACGAGCGTCACGTGCAAACTAATGAATATATTGACATGAAATTTGATACATATGTCTATCACAGTGCTACTAACTTAAAAAAATAGTTTTGTCAAATCGATAAACCCGCGATTATTGAAGATTGTCAATATTTCAGAGCTCTTTTTTGGAACTTGTTTGAAAATTTTGTGTCCGAACACTGAATTGTTGTGGTTTTACTAATACTATTAGGTACGCAACTGAGTTCTCGCTGTTTTTCTTGATGAAAATGCAACTTCATTGTTATAAAATGGTTACAAATGAATCATTTAAAGTATTACCCATTGCTAGCTACAATTTTTTTTATCTTCCTGACAGAGCTCGAATACCGTTACAGTAAGAGTGTTCGTCTTTTAAAGCTATCCACGAATCAAGTTCATTTTTGATATCTTCAGATGAGCGGAATTGCTGATCAGCTAGACCATGTGCCATTCAACGGAACAAGTAATAAACGAATGGCGCAATATCTGGGGAATATGGCGGGTGAGTGATTTCTCATTCGAGCGTTTTCAAGTAGAATCTAACGAGTCTGGCAATGTGAGGCCGAGCGTGGTCATGCAATTAGAATTACTTCTTCGTGCCTCTGCTCGTATTATGGCCATTCTTTGCGTAATGTTTGGCTCAATCGCATCAATTAAATTCGATACCGTTGCCCAGTCATGGCTTCTTTGGCTTTCAACAGCTTATAATAAATAACGCCGACCTGGTTCCATTATATACACAGCATAACCTTTGCAACGTGAATTTTGGGCTAAGCCGACGACGTAGAAGCATGACCAGGCAGTCCCCATGATTTTCTTCTCTTTGAGTTGCTGTAATGAATCCATTTTTCATTACCTGTGACGATGCGATGAAGAAAACCCTTCCTTTTTGTCGCTGAAGCAGTTGTTCACAGGCGAAAAAACGACGCTCAACGTCCCTTGACTTCAAATCACAAAGACCCCAAGTTCTCTGCTTTTGAATTATTCCCAACGCATGCAATCGTTTAAAAATGGCTTGGCGGGTAACTCCTAATACTGAAGCATGCTTATTTTCCGATTGGCGTGGACTCTCATCGAGCAATGCCTTCAATTCAGCGTCTCTGAATATTTTTGGCCTTCCTTCACGCGGACTGTTGTCAATATCGAAATCACCGTTTATATATATATATATATATATATATATATATATATATATATATATATATATTAATGGTGACAAATGGGAAGTTGCCTAAAGTAATCACATAATTTTGAGATAAGTGCAGGGTAAAAAATAATAAAACTACATATTAAATCAGCGAAGTGGTCATTTTCATTTGAAACAGGTTTCAGTTTAATCGAATATTTTCAACAGACACATTACGTTTTTAAAAAAATGACAAAACCAGGCTAGGGAATTACTATTAATGGTAAATATTTTCGAAGTTATCCCCATCTGAATCTTGCACAATAATCAAGCCGTATTTAGAAACTATGAAAAACTTGTTTAATTTTAGATGAAGAAATACTAGAAATTCCTTTTCTAATAGCTTCTCTCAAATTATCTTTGGTCTTGGGTTTTTCCGCATAACAATAATCTTTCAGGTAGCCCCATAAGAAGAAATCACATGGGTTTAAGTCCGGTGAATAAGGGGGCCATTCTATACCTGCGTGTGCAAACTTGGAATATCCTAAACCGATGACGCGTTCACCATAAACTTCGTAAATAGCTTTAAATATTTCTTGAGTTCTATGCGGCGTAGCACCATCTTACATAACATAATAGTTCCTGACTAATCCACGTTTCTTAGTGAAAGGAAAAAATTTTGTAAGGGTGTATCTTAATGAAATTTTTTATTATTAATCTTAGTGTCTCTCGATTCAGCTTTAAAGCTGCTGCAGCTTTTCTTATTGAATCCGTTTGATTATTCTTGAAATGTTCTTCGACCTCGGCAACCTTATCTTCTGTTGTAACTGTGTATGAAGGACCAGGAAGATCATGAAGATGATCGTCAAGAGTATAATAATTGATGAAGCTATCAATTACTCTGAGAAAGAAGTAAAAAAAAAATTTGAAAACTTTATTGAAAAATGCGATCATACGATGAAGTCAAATATAATTTTTTTCATTCTTACCTTCTAAGAGTATTTTGACTGGCTACTTTTTTGCTTTCAAACTTAGTACGAAAACCTCTATACGCTTCAGTATAGTTTTTACCTCTAGAATAAAAGCACTTGACGAGTTACACCTTTTCTTCGTTCGTAAGGTCCCTCATTTTAAAGTACACATATTGCTTTTTACGGCGTCTCAATAGAAACTTCTAACAACATTCTAGAATGTACCTACGGGGGCCCAGTCTTATACGATACAGTAGAGAGGGGAAGAGATGCATATACTTAAGGCAATTTCCCATTTGTCATCCTTTATATATTTTATTTTATTACTTAATGAAATAAGTATATTAATATTTGATTGATATTAATACTTACTTAATTTTAACTTTTATTGTAACAGTTTTAATTAATTTACTGCAAGACGTCGATAAAGAAGACAGTGATGTGATACTTTTTGATGGTAGCAACAACAGCAACGTGATAATAGGAGCGAAGACTTAGAAGTTTGATAGTAACAACAACATTATAACGAGAACTATAAAAATGATAACGAATCCATTGCTGTAGACAAAAATTCATTAGACGCCGATATACAAGAATGGCTGACACCACACGAGCATAGACGACCACTATGTCCAATAATACCGCTTTTGTATGGACATCATCCTACCATAGCTAATAATATCTCAAATAATCTTGAAGGAAAGAAGGCCTATGAAATACGCAGGGATACGTTAGAGGAGTCTTACATGCTCGAAGCATCGGTCGAGGAGTGAGAATTTAATTTCAGGACAATTTGAACACCACCTACAACGCGTTTCACCAGGAAAGTTTACAAGATCTACGCGTTGCAACAGGATAGCACTTCTTAATAATATTTTTCTTGTCCATCAAGGGAGCAATTGGTAAGGGGGACGAACAAACAGCCAAGGGCGCTGATTTGCTTACTGTGCGCTCAGTACAACGGCTGCATGTGCGACACTGCTGTCAGGCACAGAAAGCTTTTTAATGAGTCTGACTTACGAGGGCAGTCCCAAAAGTGCCCGACCCGACAAAGAAAACAGTAAAAAAATTGCGAAAATGTTTTTTATTTTTCAACATATTCTCCTTTCAGTTTGATACACTTTTCCCAACGATGTTCAATAGCTTCGATACCCGCTTTATAGTAGGAACCGTCAAGCTCCTCAAAATACCTATTAACCGCAGACTCTACCTCTTCATTGTTGGCAAATTTTTTGCCACCGAGCTATTTTTTCAAATTCGGAAAAAGAAAATAATCCGAGGGAGCCAGATCTGGCGAATAAGGTGCGTGAGGAAGCAATTCGAACTTCAACTCATTGATTTTAGCCATCGCAATGACGCACGTGTGGACTGGTGCGTTGTCGTGATGAAACAACACTTTTTTTCGTCAGATGGGGACGTTTTTTCTTGATTTCATCACTCAAACGCTGCAATAAGGCTGCATAATATGCGCCGTTGATTGTTTTTCCTTTTTCGAAATAATCAATAAATATTATTCCACGCGCATCCCAGAAAACGGATGCCATGACCTTGCCAGCTGACTGAACTGTCTTTGCTTTCTTTGGAGCCGGTTCTCCCTTTTCAGTCCACTGCTTTGACTGCTCCTTGTCTCAGGTGTAAAATGATGGACCCATGTTTCGTCCATGGTTATGAATCGACGCAAAAACTCGGCTTTATTGCTGCGAAACATTGTCAAACACTCGATGGAAACATCCTCACGTTGCTGTTTGTGCTCCATTGTAAGCAAACGCAGCACCCATCTTGCGCACAGCTTTCTCATGTCCAAATTTTCGGTCAAAATGCGATGCACAGTACTTTTTGAAATGCCTGCCATGTCTGCTATCTCGCGCACTTTTAGTCGACGGTCATCTAATACTATTTTGTGGATTTTCTTCACATTTTCTGACGTAATGACCTCACTTGGTCGACCGCTGAGGTGTTCATCTTGACAGCTCGTACGACCTCGCTTAAACTCAGCTACCCAAGATTTGACCGTTGTAAACGAAGGAGCAGACTTCCCTAGAGTAGAATCCAACTCGGCTTTGATATCGGTTGGACTAAGACCTTTCAAATGAAAGTATTGTATCACACAACGATGCCCGATTTTTTCCATATTTACAAATTCACTGAGAGCGTTCACTTTGGACGTCTGTAAAAAAAATAATAATAAACCTACCGTTATGAATTTTTCACATTAAGTTGTTGGAAGGTGGTATTGTCAATCGCAATAATTGTTTTTTCAAAATTACCTGTATTCATAAGTCAGGTCGGGTACTTTTGGGACTATCCTCGTACCTGTTACAACGCTGCACAATTACCTTTGCGCGGCTTGTGCGTCGACTCACCCGCTAGCCGAATCTTGGTGAAGGCAATATTCGACGGAAGCTAGAAGCGCTTCGAAATGGAAGAAAGTGAATAACAAGAAGCAATACCCAGAAGAAAGTATAAAAAATCGAAATCTTTAAATTAAATTAAAAGAATACACACAAAGAAAAATAACAATCATAAAAAATGAATTAAGAATAAAACAGAAAAATGAGAAAGAAGAAGTAAGTAAACTAGTTATAAAAGTAAACATGTACAAAATTTATTAATAATCTACAAAAATATTTCCCATATCTTTACAATACACTTTAAAATCGAGAATACATTGGTTCTCTTCCTGATGCATGTTTTTTGGCACTCGATACTATGTCTAGTGTTAGTGAAAAAGAAGCTTTTTACGCATGGTATACCCAACCCCCCTCCCCTCGCAAAACCTCGGAACAATGACCGCAAAATGACAAAATTCGTCTCCTTGCGTATAAACTATTAATTTTAGATATGTATTTAAATAAAATAAAATCAAACATTTAAATAATATTTCTTACCAAGAAATGAATGTAGGTCAATTCTGTGTACACCAACAAATGGAATATTTTGATAAATAATATATTAATATTAAAAATTTTGTGACTCATTTGCAAAAGGTTGTATAATTTAGTAATTGTAAAGTATTTTGTCTTATTATACAACATAATATTCTAATATAATTAAATTTAAAAAAAATTTTCAATTAAATTTATAATTGGCATTTAATAATTAATAAAAATTTTATAGTATTAGGTTGCTGCAGATGAAATGGCCGATTTAGTAATAAACTTTTAAATAGCTGTAACTTTTTATAAAGACAATTTATTTAATCAAAATAGGTACCAATTGATGCAACGCACTTTTCCCAACGAGATACAAGTACATTTATTCCAGTTTTGTAGAAGTCCGAGTTTCTGGTTCAAAGAAACTCCTCGCAGCAGCTTCATTATTAAATCTTTTTCCTGTCAAAAAGTGATCAAAATGTTTAAAGAAATGGTAATCTGTTGGTGAGAGGTCTAGTGAATATGGAGGGTGAGGAAGAGTCTCATAGCTTAACTCGTTTAATTTTTGGACCGTTGTTCTCGATACATGAGGTCGTGCGTTATCATGAAGCAGTATCACTCCATCCGTGTTGACAAGCCTTGGTCGTTGGACTATCAATTTCTGATGCATTTCATCCAGTTGAGCACAGTATTTCTCAGCATTGATGGTTTCGCCAGGTTGCAGGAACGAATAGTGGATAACTCCAGCTACAGACCACCAAACAGTTACCATTATTTTCTTTGGATGAAGGCTTGGTTTCGGCATGTGTCTTGGCGCTTCATCGGCATCTAGCCATTGGGCCGATCGGCGACGATTATCGTATAAAATCCACTTTTCATCGCAGGTCACATAAACTAAAGTAGCAGTATTTATACTTCAATATGTCATATCATTTGCGCCGCCTTGTGCCAACACAATACACTAAAATTGCAGCCAACTTTATGTCATTGCTGAATCGGCCATTTCATCTGCAGCAACTTAATAGATATACATAAATAATTATAGTGTTAAATTTATAAATCTTGAAGTAAAATTTATAAAGAATATTGAGGAGAAATTTTTACTTGTGTTTTCGATTGTTATAACCGTTCGACTTACTGTGAAAAATAATTAATTTTTGTAATTTTTTATAAATAATAAATAATTATATATATATATATATCAAATTATTCAAAAGTATTAGTAGTACATATCTATATATATAAATATATATTGTAACGTGTCGGATCTCACGTTATAACGATTGAGCATAAACTTATGCTAAGTCATTGGTTTTTTAGATATTTACTATTTTTTAAGCGTGCACGTTCGAGTGCTGAACCCCGATTTATCGGCAATTTCCGTGTGCATGCGTGTGTGTTTTATCCCCAATAGTTTGAAAAATTTAATGTTTTATTTTATATCTATTATCAACCATAATTCTACTTGTGATTTTATAATAAATATCCAATTTGTCGATTTGATTTCGACTAATGTTGATTTTCGAAGTTCTAAATTTTATTTTACGAAAATACAAAATTTGAGATCATACGCCAATGCGTGACATCTTAGAGAGAGACGTTACTATGGTCGTTGACCTGCCAATGTTTATGTTTGGCATTTAAAGAGTTTAACTTCAAAGATGACTATACCTATGTACTTGCTAGCGAATGCATTATCGTAGCAGACTAATACATAGGTGTTAAACCAGCCACACTAATTCGATAGTAGAATTCGTGTGCGGTTTATTTTCTTTATTATTCTTTTTCGTTTTTTTTTCAAAATTTTCAATTTCTTATACCTGATCCCGGTGTAATCGAACACAGTGCCGATATGCCCGAAAATCTTCGGTTTACTTAAAGATTATATCCTTTTCAGAAAAAGCATAGAACCATTGAGTGTGAAAATTACAACATTACCAATAACACATCGTTCAATAAGTCCCGAG
Organism: Chalcis sispes; assembly: GCA_949987625.1. Lineage (NCBI taxonomy): Eukaryota > Metazoa > Arthropoda > Insecta > Hymenoptera > Chalcididae > Chalcis > Chalcis sispes. The sequence goes on from OX465095.1 coordinate 49,690,881, forward strand.
ACTAACAACGAAAACATTTTTTTTCAAAAATTATTTTTATCCATCAATATAATCTCCTTTTGGAGTAATACAATCTTTCCAACGCCTTTCCAACATTTCTATACCATGTTTATAGAAGGATTTATCCTTTGCTTCAAAATAGGCTTCAGTTTCGGCAATAACCTCCGCATTCGAGCCAAATTTTTTTCCCTGGAGCATTTTTTTGAGATCAGCAAAGAGCCAGTAGTCGCTGGGGGCTAAATCTGGTGAATACGGGGGGTGGGGAAGCAAATCAAAGCCCAATTCGTTCAATTTTGCCATTGTTTTCATGGACTTGTGGCATGGTGCATTGTCTTGGTGAAAAAGGATTTTTTTCTTCTTCATGTGCGGTCGTTTTGCTGCGATCTCCTCCTTCAAACGTACTAACAAGTCAATATAATAATCACTGTTGATCGATTTACCTTTTTCCAGGTAGTCAATGAAAATCACGCCATGTGTATCCCAAAAAACAGACGCCATGACTTTGCCAGCAGACTGCTGCGTTTTTGGACGCTTTGGGCGGCTTTCGCCAGCCATGCGTCACTCAGATGATTGCCGATTCGACTCCGGAGTGAAATAATGTATCCATGTTTCATCCATGGTCACGTATCGACGCAGGAAATCCTTTTTATTGCGAGTAAATAGCGATAAACAGCTCTCTGAATCGTCGACTCGTTGCTGTTTTTGTTCCACTGAAAGCAATCGCGGCACCCACTTAGAAAAAACCTTTTTCATGCTCAATTTTTCATGAAGGATTGTAAGTACGCCTTCAGATGATATCTGTGTCATTTCTGCAATCTCACGGACCTTCACTTTGCGATTTTTCATTACAATTTTTAACACTTCACTCACATTTTCCTGTGTAACGGCTCCCAATGGCCTACCCGAACGTTCCGCATCGTTTGTGTCCGTACGACCACGTTTAAACTCAGCATACCAACGACAAATCGTGGGTTTGGATGGAGAGGAGTCCGGGTAATGTTTTTCAAGCCATTGCTGGGCTTCTACGGTTTTTTTACCCATTAAAAAACAATGTCTTATCAACACGCGAAACTCGTTTTTTTCCATTTTTCAAACAAATTACAAAGTGACTTTACTCTAACCTCGATAACTCTGCTGTCTGTGATCCGATCGACGTGAAATTTTTACACGTTTCATGTAAAGTTCGCACTCTATGAAAACGTGGCCAGTTTGGTACTACTAGCACCATCTCTGGGTTAGTCTCCGGACTTATTGAACGATGTGTTACTTGGACATTTGCATCACTTGCAAAATATCATTTAATTTTGCTTTACTTTGCCTTGATTTCACACATAGGTTTAAAAAAAAATTTGATTTAATTTTAAAATTTTGAATTTATTATTAAATATTCTTGCATTAGAATCTTACTCTTAATCTTTGACTGTCGTCTCTGAATGCCTTATATCAAGTGGTGTTTGCTTTGTCGATCTCGGCTTTATATACTCTCGTTAACCCTTGGTGGACGCAAAGTTCTATGAGCTTCTATTGACAATTATTTAATAAATTACAATATTTTAGAAGATGTATTTGTCTTATTTTCTAGCTGAGATGTGGTAACGTCTTTACATGTATAACAATGTCGTGATTTTCGCAAATTTTGAGCCGTTTTTTCTCTTACAAGTTGGTTAACCTTTTTGGTTCGCTTTATATGTAAAAATAATTTATTTCGTCGATTGTTTTTCCAGTAACTTTTTGTGTCATCTCTTTATCTACGTATTTATGTAAATTAAATTATTATTTTGTTTTTTATTCACCCAGTAACCGTGATGAAACTTCATAGAATTTTGACTATTTTGGGCTACTGGTTTTCTATGACCTTCTATTTACAATAACTTCTTCCCTAATTTAAATTTTTTATTTTTTTTTTTTACTTGTTTGTCGAATGCGTTATTTATTTTATTATATAAAATCATTTCGGTATTCGTCTTTTATCTTTTACTTTTTTTTATGCTTAAATTCTACTTAGATTTCAATAAATAGTATTACATAGAATATACGACGATTGTTTCGAGTTTTGAGTTTAATGCCCTTGCTGTTTCGCGGTATAAAACCCTCTTCGTATATTGTCTTTCGCTCCTGAACATGTTCGTAATTTATTTTATAATAGCTTTTTTTAATTTGTTTCAATTTCTTAATCCTATCGCTATTTTTTATATTGTTTTTCACTTCTAATTTTGTTCATAATATTGTTGATTTTATTTGTTGTTAATAATCTATACAAAATTCTCTTTATTTATTCAATTATACAAAATTATTCTTTTAATTTTTCTTATAATGGTCTACTAAGGTTACAATATACACAGGGTGTCACAAAAGTCCCGGAACGGCTGTACATTTCCTAAGGTGGGGATTTCCGGAAAATTGTCAAGGTCAATCCTTAAGTAACACTCAACGAGGAATACAATGGCAACCTCTATTTTGACCTTGACGATGTTCTTCAAGGTCATTTCAAGGTCAGGTCATGTTTTTTAAATGGAATTCCCTTTTTGACATTGGCAATCGAAAGAGCGGGAAATTTTACGCTCAAATATTTACTTAGGTCATAATGACACGTTGACCTTGAAAGTCAGCCAAGGCCATTTAAACATGAACAAGGTCTGGTTATCTTTTGGCATAGCAACTCCCTAATTTTTTTTAAACGAATGTATTGATATTAACAAGGTTTATAAAGTGTTGATTGTAAGCGTAACTTTGACGATGTTCTCTAAGGTCATTTTAATTTTAACTTTTATTTACTTTTAGCATTACCCAGGAACAACGGCGTGGACGTAGTAAAATCTGTTTTCTTTGGGGTGCTTGATTTGCGTGAGTCCCCTTGCCTCTCACGTTTGGGGTGCTTGATTTCCGTGAGTCCTCTAGCCTTACACATTTTTTATCAAGACTTACAATTGAGTGTAGATATTCAGACTGTCAACTTACAGCTTCTTGGCAAAAAGCTATTCTATTGTAGAAATGTGCAAGAGCATTACGTATCATCTCTCTGTTAATTGACGCAGCCTCTTGGAGTATCCGATTCCGCAACTCATCTAAATTTTGTGGTCAAGTTGCGTATACTTTACTCTTTATATAACTCCATAGAAAATAATCAAGAGGTATTAAATCAGGAGATCTAGCAGACCACTCGATTTCACCTCTTCTCCCAATCCATCTATGAGAAAACTGGCCATCTAAATATATTTCCGAACAAGCCTTCTATTATGAGCGGCTGCTCCGTCCTGCTAGAACCATTTTGGATCAAAATCACCTGCTAGCTATCTTATTCTCGGTATAATTTAATCTCGAAGCAATTCTTCATATCTATCAGCAGTGCGATTACCATCGATAAAGAAAGGGCCTATGAGAGAATCATTTAAAATGCCAGCCCAAACATTTACCTTCTGTGGATTTTGAGTGTGATTCTCTAATATCGAATCAGGATTTTTGTCGGACCAATATCGACAATTGTGTCTGTTTACTTTGCCTTTCAATGTGAAAGTTGCTTCATCTGAAAAAACTATGTTGTATAAAAACAGAAGATCTTTATCGATTTGATTCATCATCGTTTCACAAAACTCTATCCGACGATCAGGATTATTTTTATTAAGCTCCTGTACTAAATGAATTTTTTATTGATGAAAATAAATAATTTTCAAAACCCTTCGTACTGTTTCATGAGAAACATCAAACTGACCACTGACGCTACGTAAAGGAAGATGCGGATCTTCAACAAATCCTTGAGCTATTACAATCTGATTCTCTTCGGCTACAGACTTTAGTCGACCAGTTCTCTCGAGATCTTTAATAAATCTATGATTCACAAAGCGCTGTACAGTCCTTGAGTAAGTTGATTTTGACATATGACTGTCCCCTTCTCTATTATGAAAAGTGAAATTGAATAGATCTCGAACTTGATCATAAGATTGCACTCCATCACCCCAACCCCGCATCATTAATAAAGATACTTTCTCTTTCTCGCTCTGAAAGTTAAACATGCGCCATAGCATTTTATAAGAATTCAGCCACAATGTAAATCGTGATGAACGAGTTATTTATAAGTTGTAATATTTGTGCAAAGAGAAAAAAATAATGTCTTGAATTAGTTAGTGAGTAATAAAATAAGAAACTATTAGTTAGAAAAGCAAAAGACTTTTTAAAAAAGAAATATTAATAATGCAAAATAGGAACTAAATCGAATTATTTGTAATCAACGAATAAAACGCTTCCTAATTAATCCAAAGTGAATTGACAAACATTAATCAAAGTAATCTAAAAGAAGAGTAGATTCTAATTAATAATGAAATTTAAAATTGAAAAAAAAATTGAAAATACTACTATTCTTAAAGGTAATTCGACTTAAATTAAATTTAATGATGATAAAGATAAATTAAAGATTAATTAAATTTAATGATAAATAATAAAGGCACTAAATAATAAGGACACAGATTCTAAAGATCATAGATAATCAAGCATTCCGAAATCCGAAAGGACTCACGCAAATTAAGCACAGGCGACGGGAACACTTTTTACTACATCAAAGTTTTTGATCCCGGGTAATATTAAAAGTAAATAAAAAATAGTTAACCTCAAAATGACTTTAAAGATCATGACTAAGATAGTCAAAAAATAGAAAGCTTATCCTACGTTAAATATTCTTGTCCGACATTCAAGTTCAACGTGTCCTTATGACCTAAGTACATTTTTGAACGTAAAATTTTCCGCTCTTTCGATTGCCAATGTCAAAAAACCGAATTTTCATTAAAAAATGAGTGGAGCTTGAAATAACCTTTAAAGAATTCGAAGGACATCGTCAAGGTCACGCCTATAGTCAACACTTCATAAACCTTGCTAATTTTAATACATCGGTATAAAAAAAAATTGGGGAGTTCCTATGCCAAAAGATACCCAGACCTTGTTCATGTTTAAATAGCCTTGGTTGACCTTCAAGGATAACGTATCCTTATAAGCTAAGTACATATTTGAACGTAAAATTTTCCGCTCTTTCGATTGCTGATGTCAAAAAAGGGAGTTCCCTTTTGAGAAACATGACCTGACTTTGAAATAACCTTAAAGGACATCGTCAAGGTCGAAATAGAGGTTACCATTAAATTTCTTGTTCAGAGTTACTTAAGGATTGACCTTGACCATTTTCCGTAATACCTCACGTTCGGAAATATACAGCCGTTCTGGGACTTTTGTGACACCCTGTATAGCCTCGAAGAGCGATATGCCCCGAGTGGCATTCTGGGCCGAAACGGGTTAAAGAATGGAGATTTTCTGCGTCACATTCAGTTGATCCACGAATTCTTGTTGAGTTTGTAATTCATCCTAGTCCAATAAGGCTTGCAATTCGTTCTCTGCAATCATTTTGGTGATTTTCTACGTTAAAATCACTATTTTTTAATTCTTTGAATCACTCAAAACACTGTTTTACCAATAGCATGTTCACCGTAAGGTCCGACAAGCATTCGATGCGATTTTGCAGCAGTTTTTTCAAACGATAACAAAAAATCAATGTTGTCCACAAATCGTAGTTTTTAGGTACAATACTTGGCATAATTAAGTTTATAGAAAAATATACCGGTATATGGAATTTGGGTTGTTGTGTGTTAAAAATCTTCGTCAGCTGTTAGAGAGAGATAATGGCGCTGCAGAAGTGACCTTGCTAGCACCATCTATAGGAAAATTCCGGTTTCATACTTTTCACTTGGTACGTATGTGCGTGAACACAAGCTTGTATACACGATCCAAGCGCGCAAAAGCTTTATAAGCTTTTTTAAGCGTGCGAATATTTGCACGGCTGCAGCCGCAACTTCTGTCAACTTTAAGGAGAATTTTTTAACGGTTGATAAAAAACATGAATTTGTTAAGTACTTATCAGTATATAGTATCAATACATGGTGGAAATGTTTACCTTCTGCGTATGTGGCCCCACAGAATCCGGTAAAATACATTTCGTTCTACGATTCTTAAAGCATTTATCCGTCGTTTTTAATGTGTCGTTTCGATTGCGTATTATTATATTACGCTAAGTAAAGGGAATTTTATATCTCAGGTCTCAAAATAGGTCATAACGTACCGATACAAATCGAGTTTTGAGAGGGTCTTTAACAGCTAGGCAATTATTCAAAAGATAAAAAAAAGAAAAAACTGCTCATTGAAGATGATTTAATGCTTGAATACCCAATAACGTGGTTCAAGATCTTTTTACCAAGGAGAGCCATTATAAAAGAATAAGCGTTATATTCATCACACAAAATATTTGTCACTAACGCAAAACTTAACGAAATAAGCCTCAACACAAAGTACTTGATCTTATTTAAAAATTCGCTCGATCAGGCACATATTTTGTATTTTGCTCGTCAAATTTATCCCGAAGATCCGAAATTGTTGCAAGTATACGTAGATGGACATTCTTATTTATTTTTCGATTTATCACAAAGCGCTTTTGCACTTGCGTATTTCCCGGCTATGCCCGATACTATGCATACGCACTGAAATATAAATTTTGTTCAAAATTATAATAATTAATTAATCCCTTCACTGCCGACCAAGTTTTATGAAGTGTGCCCAAACTGCTAAAACTGAAACATTCAACAATTGAACTGAAATTAGTGACTCGAGAGTTTTCGGGGGCGCTGATCACGAATCCGATATAAAATTTGCAAAATTCCAAGATGGCTCTTCAGTACTGCGCATGCGCATCAGAATACCTAGTGTAAAAATGAATAATTGATGTGGAATCGATAACTCGGGGGTTTCAGGGGCGCTGATCTCGTACCCGATATAGTATCAGATATGCAATATTCCAAAATAGTGCCCTAGTGTCGTGCATGCGCATTAGCATAATACTTTTCAGGATACTTTGACCGGATACCTTTGACATCGGCTGGCACATTACATAAAACATGTGACCCCAAGATGCACCACGTGGAGATTGGCAATAGGATTTTGCATCTCTATTTGTTTTTTGATTTTTTTATTTTTTATTTTTTTTATTATTTTTCTGTTTTTGTTTTTTTTTTTCTAATTTTTCTGTTTTAGTTTTTTGATGTTTATTTCTTTTGTTCTGTTTTCCGTTTATTTCTCATGTTTATTGTCATTATTTTGGGCTTTTTTTATAACTCAGTGTCCCAAGCAAAGATATTACTTTACTGTAATCTGTGATAGTTTGCAAAGCATGAGTCTGTTTTGCACAACGCTACCTCACAATAAGCACACATAATCTCACATCTTTCCTTATATTACTGGTTTTGCACTCAATACGAGGACAGTTCAATAAGTACCCGTGTTAGAAATGAAGACACCATTTTTTCAAAAAATTTTTTTATATTTTTCAACGTTCTATGTGGTAGTTCCCTTTCAGAAAAATACACTTTTTTCAACGTTCCTGCCATTTTTTAACCCCTGCAAAAAATAGGATTTGTCGAACTCTCCAAAATACGCCTCTGTCTCGGCGATGACTTCCTCGTTTGAGCTAAATTTTTTTCCCGCGAGCTATTTCTTCATGTTAGGAAACAAGGAAAAGTCGCCACTACTTTCTCCCATCTTTCGGGCAGCATACGAATCCCGCGTTAAAAAAACTGGTCATCTTTTGAATCGATCCACAAATCGATCCAATTTTTTACTTCTTTATAAGACCGGAAGTGCTGGTCAGCCAGGCCGTGTGCCATTGATCGAAACAAGTGATAGTCCAAGGAAGCAACGTCTGGAGAATACGGCGGGTGGGGTAGGACTTCTCATTTCAAAGTTTCCAAGTATGTCTTGACCACTTTTGCAACATGGGGTCGAGCATTGTCATGCTGTAAAATCACTTTATCATGTCTCTCGTTGTATTGCGGCCGTTTGTCTTTCAATGCTCAGCTCAAACGCATTAATTGCGTTTGATAACGATCGCCTGTGATTGTTTCAGTCGGTTTTAACAACTCATAATACACTACGCCGAGCTGGTCCCACCAAATACTGAGCATGACCTTGGAACCGTGAATATTCGGTTTGGCCGTCGACGTGGAAGCATGGCCGGGATATCCCCATGATTTTCTGCGCTTGGGATTATCGTAGTGAACCCATTTTTCGTCCCCAGTCACAATGCGATGCAGAAATCCCTTCCGTCTTTGCCTTACAAGCAGCTGTTCACAAACACACAAACGCCGTTCAACATCTCTCGGCTTCAACTCGCACGGCACCCAATTTCCTTGTTTCTGAATCATTCCCATGACTCTCAGGCGTTTTAAAATGGCTTGTTGCATCACTCCCAATGATCCTGCCAATTCTTGTTGCGTTTGACACGAGTCTTGATCAAGTAATGCCTCCAACTCTGCATCTTTGAAAACCTTCTTTCTTCCACCGCCATGCTGGTCTTCGACGTTAAAATCGCCGTTTTTGAAGCGTTGAAACCACTTTTGGCACGTTCTTTCACTAATAGCGGCCTCACCATAGGTATTTGAGAGCATTCGATGAGCCTCAGTCGCAGATTTCTTCATATTAAAGCAGAAAATTAAAACCTCTCGCAAATGACGAGAATTTGGCTCATAAGCTGACATGTTTAATCAAGAATAACTTTATGATGCAGACACAAATCGACTAATATTTCGATGGTGTTATGTTTACAAATACCTAAGCTTATTGTATGACATCTATGATCTATTTATTTCAACTACCACTTACCGCTACAACCATCTATTGCAAAACGGCGGAAGCTAAGTTGTACACCCAATACATACGCTCACAATCATATTTTAGACAGTGGTACGAAAATGTTCACTTCGGCAGAGGATAATAAAAACTTAAATAAGAGGGCGCTAGACTCGTCTTCAGCTAAATACAAGATTGGAGACTATATACACATTAGTCGTACTATAATACTTTTCAACGCGGATTCGAAAAAAAATTCAGCAAAGAAATATTCAAAATCAATCACGAATCACGCAAGCAAAATTTCTGCACGTTTTAGAAGACTTAAACAGTGACATCATAGACGGACTTTTCTACACTACTGTGTAGAATTAATTTTAGTAAAAACTAATCAACGATTTAAAATTGAAAAAAATTTGCAGATATCAGGGTGCGGATTGGCAACGCAAGTGTCAGTAAAGTGGATTGGTTATCTGGAAAAATTTGATTCTTGGATAAAAGCTTTGGAGGTTACTTTGATATAGTTATCGTCTTTTAAAGAGCGAGAATATGAAAAATATTGATAATTTTAATTTAGTACTGCCTAGAAATAGCAGTATAAGGTATTTCCCGGATAATACAACGAGCTGTTTTATGACTTATCTGTCGCGGGAGAAACAACTGAACGGTAACTGGAGTGTAGGTCTCGCCAAAATTCACGTAACTTGCATTATTATGCACATTCAGCAATGCGAAGGCTGTTACACTTTTAATTTAGGCAGTAAAGATAGCAAAAAAAGATGTGGAAACGATAAAACTTGTTGATTCTATTATGGAACTTATGAAAGTACTTGTACCAACAAAACTTTGAGGTTTTTAAACACTATGCACAACATGCAAATGCAAACAACCTCATTATACCGTGTAAAACGAAAAACTCGATGAATCTTTGAATTATACTTTGAAGACATTAGACACAGACAAACGAGGATGTTCTCTTACGGCTTGTTTGAGGAGAGGTTTTATTGTAGGCAACCGACTGACCTCTCTTGATCACGCTATACCCATTTAGATGTCTTTATATATACATATATACTAACTGTACACAATAGGTAACACAGTCCAGTTTCTTATGCATTGTATCGTTCGATGCGTCTAAATACAAATTTAGTTAAATTACTGTGATCCATTTTGCACCAATACACTATATACCTTTGGTGCATCACAGTTTTCAGACCATCGTTATCAATTAAAAGATCAACATCGCCAACATATTCCATTAGAGTTTGGAATTTTGACAGTTACATTTTTTTTAACGTAATCCTGAAAAATGAGTAGTTACGCGCGATACTACGATGAGCAAGTAGGCGGAGGAGGCGTGCGACGCGTTTTTACGGGCTGTTCTCGACGACGTAGCGAATAATGGTGCCAACTTTAAAGAGGCTATCAAGTTGCGTTCACACAAAATTAGGTAGAAATTTAAAAAGAAAAGCTGCTGACAAAATTGTTGATATGATGAAGGGATCGAGTTATAAGAGAACATCTAAGACATCGAAGCGTCAATCGACAAAGTCACGCGCTTCCGGTAAGATTACACGCAAAAAAAAAAATAAGAGAGTATAAGAACATAAAGTATCCTCGGCCAAAGTGGAGCGGAAGAAAAAATCTAAAATCAGGAGTATCACAGATACTTTTGGTCCAAAATAAATAATCTTATCTAATTTTTATCTTAAACAATGGCTTTTCTTCATATACACTCAGATGAATGCATGAATAGTGAGCTCGATTAGTTTTTCTTTGCGTGCAACTCAAACATCTTTAGAGAGCAGCAGTTTTTTACACTACAAACCTGTCTCGTCGGTCAGCGACGAAAAAGATGCACCGCTTGAATTTGTCGTCCCAAGTGCGAGTGAGCATTATGTTATATATTGTAGATCTCGCACATACAGGATGCGTACGGTATTTGAGGACATGCATAAATGTGACTATAACTTCGCGAATTTTTCTTTATTTTTTTTCCTTTTCAGATAAGAAATGGCGGACCACAACATCACTCAAGAAATGAAGAGACATGCTGTCATCGTCGCTATATGTGCGAACCATACAGATTTAGAGATCTCTAATTTTCTTAATTGCGCCCGTTCATTCGTGCATAAGGTTCGCCGTGAATTGGAAGCATCAGGAGGCGATACAGAATCGGTTGTAAAACGCAAAAAGGACGAATAACGTTCTGACACTGTCTGATCTGCAGAATTTTTAGAGCAAGTGCAAGCGATCATAAACGAGGACCCTTTAAAATCAATGAGGGTCCTTGCGAGTGAGCTTCATGTTTCTGAGCGCCTTATTCGTAGAGTTGTCCACGAAGACCTTTGGTATAAGTCTTACGTGATGCGCAGAGGACAGTTCATGTCGGAACGAACACGGGAACAGAGAGTTCTCCGATCAAAACGTCTTTTAAACAAAATTAAACACCCTGAGGCGCCCAAAATGTTATGGTTTTTTTCCGACGAATAAAATTTTGACCAAGATCAAAAGACCAATCGCAGACATGACAGATGGCTATGTTCAAATCCTACGGAGGTTCCTGTTGTTATGCACACAAAATTTCTAGCCACTGTTATGGTTTTAGGTGTTGTCAGCAACGAAGGACATGTTATGCCACCACACTTTTTTACTCAAGTACTTCGAGTGAACTCTGCTGCATACATCGAGGTTTTGGAGACGGTAGTGAAACCCTGGATAGACAATGTAAGCGGAGGCAGACCATACATTTTTTAACAAGACTCTGCTCCTTTACATAAAGCGATAGCGACACAAGATTGGATGGCCGAAAATTTTCATGATCACATAACACCGAACCTATGCCCACCTAGCTCCCCAGACCTTAATCCTTTAGATTATTACGTATGGGGTGTAGTTGAGCGTGAGACCAATAAGCGTCCTCATAACACCACTTCTTTGCTGAAGACTGCTATTAATGCCGTTATGGTCAATATGAACAAGGAGCATTTGATTCGGGCATTTAATCGTTTCCGGACCCGGATAGAAGAGGTTATTGCTGCTAATGGCGATTTTATTGAATAACTTTATAGCCATATATTAATTTAACGTTGTATAAAAAATTCCTAAAATTTCATTAAATTTTATTAAAAATACAAGCTAATTAATTTTACTCTCAAGTTGTCCTCAAATACCGTACGCACCCTGTACTATGCAATAAATACAACCAAAAATCGTACCCGCAGACAACGATGCTGAAAATGTAAAAGCTATACCAATTGATAATGATAATTTTTTCCATTCAATGTTCAATCAAGTAGACGTTTTTTCAATCAAAAGCTCGTTTTACTACCAAATAATGCTTATCCGTATAGAGCTTATATTGAGTCGTTATCAAATTATAGTCTTATGACTAAAGAGTCACATTTGACAAACAGCCTCCGGTATGACGATTCACCTGGATTTTTTGACGCAGCACCTAATAAGCCACAATAACTGGATAATGGTGTAAACAAGTGGGCGATTAATCGTCAACAGTTTACTCTCAGTGGAAAAACTTTCGACATGCTCGGACATTTACATTGCGACATCTTTAATCAAGATAAAATGCTTCTCAACGGTGTAGAAATGAGAGTACGTCTCGTCCGCAGTAAAAATGTTTTTTATCTTATGGACGTATTGGATGATGGAAAATTCACCGTACAAATCAAAGAAACTACAAAGTATTCGATTACACACGTTGAAGTAAAATCTTTTACGATGCACACGGGTATTCTCTGTAATACATTAGATAACGTTATCCTCGGCCAGTTACTAAAAAAAATCATCATTGGTTTTGTCGATAACGAAGCTTTTAATGGAAATTGACATCTTAACTCCTTCAACTTTCAGCATTTTATGCTAATTTATCTCTCTCTATACGTTGACGGTGTACAAATTTCAAACAAATCATTACAGCCTCGTCTTACTGGTTATAATAAATTGTATGCAGACGCATTCCATATACTGTTCTTAGGCACAGATGTACACTTTCTCAACAAGGGTTTCGGCATCAGTCGTTACAATTACCCTAAAGGATATTTTCTCACAGCTTTTGATCTTACACCTGATTGGTTCGCACATTGCGCTTCGCACTGGAATCTCGTGCACTAAGGTAGTGTACTTATAGCGGTACAATTTGAAGAAACACTTAAAACTACTATAAATTGCATAGTTTATGCCAAATATGACAAAGTATTGGAAATTGATGCTAGTAGACAAATCATATCGAATTTTAGTGCATAAATCATTGGTAACGATGATCATGGGGAAGCTGTAAATATGCATGTAAACTCTGAATCGTAAGAGCACCATTCAGTTTCAAGCTTCACATTCGGCCGATCCATAAGTAGAATAATGTGTAAAATTGATTACATTATAGATATACATGGATTTCGCGATGCAAAAAAATGTTACCTAAAGAAGTGGGTGTTGTTGCACTACAAAATCGTGTCATCGCACATTGGATAGCAGAACTACCTTGTGACTTCACAGATTTACCCAGCGATATAAAACAGACAAACAATTACTGAACCATAGAGTTGAATGGTCTGTAATCGTTTGACGGTCATGTTTCTTTAGATAAATTATGCAAAAATATAAAAATCGTTGCAAGAAATGCTATTAAAATCTATACGCGAGAAAGAGATAAAGCCCAATTTTTAGAAAGCATACTGGGCAGATGCGTAATAAACGTAGAAGATTATGATACATTTAGTTTTTCGGAACTTGAACCAAAATTTTCAGACGCAACGGTTTGTCTAATGCATAGAGGTGAAAAGTTTACGAATATGAAGCATTTTTGTGCCCTACATAAGGCATTTGTACTAAAGAAATGGTTCTATGTAAATATTACTTGTAAATACCGTACTTTCAGTGACGTAACAAGTGTAACGTCGTGTGTTACTTTTTTAGCTGTGGTTAAGCTACACTGCTATTTTTCCGTTTTTGAGCCTAAACATTAAAGCTTATGGGCTCGGGGCGGCGGAGGATATAGTTTGTAAACGTTTGTTTGGGAGAGGTGTGTGTTTCCAGGATTGAGCAGATGCAGGAGGCTCGGTTCCTGAAATTGGAATCAGCCTCAAGCCCTGCTCTGGATAAGGTCCTACTAAGATGATAGTCGATAGCAGAATAGTCGGCCGCGTTTCGGCCAATACTTCAGTTGGAGGATTTTAAGACAAAGAAAAGATTTTAAAACATTTAAATCTGAACTCACTTTTTATTTAAGAATTTAGTGGTGCGCGACAAATCCTCTCTCTCTGAAAATGTATACGCATTCTTATATGTTGACCTTTATAATTATAAATATGTAAAAATGATTATAAATAAATAATTTATAAGTAAATAATGTTATTTATTATAAAGCGATTCTTAAATTTTGTTTATTTAAAAAAAGTACCTCATTCGACCTCCGGTACATCCTTAAGAACGTTTCATATTTTAAATGACCTTGAGGGTCATTTACCTGTGAATGTTTGAGAACGTTCAAGTTTTTTTTAAACGGCCTTGTAAAGATTATCTAATCCTTAACTTTTTTCTCTTCGGATTGTTGTAATAATCCATTTTTCATCACCTGACACAATGTGATGAAGAAAACCCTTCCTTTTTTGCCGCTGGAGTAGTTGTTCGCAGGCGAGGAAACAACGCTGAACGTCCCTTGGCTTAAAATCATAAGGAACCCAAGTTCCCTTCTTCTGAATCATTCCTAACGCATGCAATTGAATTTAAATGGCTTGATGGGTAACTCCTAATACTAAAGCAAGCTTATTTTCCGTTTGGCATGGATCCTTGTCGAGCAATGTCTCTAATTCAGCATCTCCGAGGGTTTTTGGCCTTCCTTCACCGGGACGGTCGTCAATATCGAAATCACGGTCTTTAAAGCAATAAAACCAATCACGGTACGTTGTTTCATTGAAAGCAGCATCTCCGTAAAAGTTTTGGAGCTCCCGATGTGCTTCAGCCGCCGATTTCTTCGAATAAAAGAAGAAAAGCAACACTTCCTGCAAATGACGATTATTTGGTATAAATTTAGACTTTTTTACACAACCAAAAGTATACGACACCAAAACAAAATCATTGTGTCAAAGCGATTTGTTTACCATATGTCTAAGCTTGCTTTATGACGTTTTATGTCAAAATCGGAAAGCACTTACTACTGGAGCCATCTATTGACAAACAGCGAGAACTTAATTGCGCATCTAATAAATGCATGAAAAGGGTCTCTGATTACGATTTCGGGGTAAAAATTATAAAATTAAAACTGTTCGATCCTCAAAATATTAAAAATACTGAGTAATCAAAATGATGAAAGTATTTGTCCTTAGCATTAACAAAGATCAGTGACGTGGACGTGACGACTTTCTGATCCCATGTATTTATTTATCGCGTTTATTGAGTTTGTAAAAGTGCGTGCGCATGTATGTGAGCGTTTGTATATGTGTGTGTTTTATTTTATGTATTTATTTATTTGTCGGAACAAGTAGCAATATATAGTTCGTCATTTTGAATTTTAAAAATATAACTGAATGCATATATGTAATATTTATTTATAATAATTATTATTTAATATTTTAAATAATTATTATTAATTATTTTGAATTATTATTATTAAATATTTTTATTAATTATTATTAATTATTTTTGATAATTATTTGTTTTAAAAAATGTGTTTTTTAATTGTTTATTTTCTGACGCATATATGCGTCATTCCGATCCTCGAAAGGTTGAGAAATTTTTATTCTTGTTTATATTTTCAAATGGCCTTAAAATTCAGTGACCTGTACATACACAAGGATATTTAAAATTTTGAATGACCTTTAAGATTATTTAAAAAAATTTTATTATTGTTTATTTTATCTCAATTAGTTGATAATTTATTTTTTATTGATTTTTATGTAAATAAATCACTTGTTTGTTTAAACAAACCTTCTGTCGGCACCTTATCATCTAATGACCACGATCTTCAATCCCGCTTCCCCTCAAGATCGATTGCCTCGACATAGATGACGACATTTATTTGGTTTCGCTGAAATCGTTAATACACTACTTATAAATATTTTTATATGAGTTAATGCGACCAATAGCTTAAAATCACGCTAATCAGTAAGAATGAAGACATAACTTTATTGTAAATTGATAAGCTAAATAAAAGTCAAGAATATAAAATTGTCTTAATGCATTTTAAATTAAATAAAATTATTTTAATGGTAGATTATACAAACTTAAATTATTTTTTTTTAAATATTTTTTTTTATTTACTGAGTATCCTACTTTAAAAAACAGATGAATGTATTTCTAGAACTAAAGGTTTTAAGAAAAAAGTTTTTAACGGGTTACCCCCACTTGCGACTTTAAAAAAATCGATTTTTTGTTAATTGCATTTTTTTGAAGTATAAGTATCTGAGAATATGACCTGGAAATTTCAAGTCGATCCGAACAAAATTGACTGAGATATGAGCGTTGAAAGAGAAGAATCCGTTGTGTAAACAACCGGCAATTAAAACTTTAAACGCGTTTTTCTCGAAATGGCATTTCTGAAGTCGGTGACCAAGATTACTCAAACACCAATAAACCGATCTTCTTGAAATTTTGCAGGCTTATTAAATACATAAGAATGTAGTCTTTAATGGTTCGATTTTTTGTTAAAATCAAACCAATAACTTTGACTGTCTGCCATTTTGTGAAAAATGAATATTTTTTTGAATCCTTTAATTAAAGACTAGTTTATACTTATATTTAACTAAATCTATCTACATTTTTTGTTTCAAATGATCCACTTCGCCACAATGTTGGTCACCGCAAACCGTATAAATAAAAACACTATTTCATTGGCGGCCATTTGCCACTTAACAATGTAATATTTTGCAATAAAAAAATTACTGAAGTTCTTCAAGATGTACTAAGTTGTTCAAAAAGTTTTGAAAGCGGAAATGAAGATACTTTTTTTTGTTGGTGAAATCACTTTTATTGCTCAGTATAATCTCCCATAAGTTCAATACACTTGGTCCAATAGTCTTCCGACTTGTTTATCCCATCATGGAAGTGACTTTCTGCAAGACCTGCAAAATACTCCTCTACGATGGCTGTAACCTCTTCGTTCGATGAAAAATGCTTCCCACGAAGGAATTTCTTGAGGTGTGGAAACAGCCAGAAGTCAGAGGGAGCTAAATCAGGCGAATAAGGTGGATGCTGCAACAATTCGTACTTTAATTCAGTTATTTTAGTGATGGTTTTTTGAGCTGTGTGAGCGGGTGCATTGTCTTGATGAAAAATGATTTTTTTCTTGTGCAAACCGGGTCTTTTTTCACTAATTTTTTCATCCAATTGGTCCAAAAGGTTACAATAATATTCAGAATTTATTGTTTTGCCAGTTTGGAGATAATCCACCAACAAAATCCCTTTTGCATCCCAAAAAACTGACGCTAACACCTTCTTCGCCGATTTCTGGACACGAACTCGCTTCGGTGCTGAAGTGCCTGGTTGACACCACTCTTTAGCCTCTTGTTTTGATTCAGGGTCATGATGGTAGACCCAAGTCTCATCCATAGTGATGAATCGACGCAAAAAATCCTTTTTATCCTTTCGAAAACGCTCACAAATGTTGCTCAGAAAGTCGCATTCGAACGTGTTTTTGTTCCATTGTGAGCAAATGTGGCACCCATTGTGCACAGAGCTTTCTGAAACCCAAAACTTTATTTAAAATATGACTCACACTGCTTAATGAGATGTCTAAGGCCTCTGCTAAATCTCTCTCGGTCAATCGACGATTTTCCAAAACCATATCCTGTACTTTTGCTATGAATGCTGGTGTTGATGCACTTTTTGGACGTCCTGAGCGTGGATCGTCTTCAACGCTTTTTCGACCACGTCTAAACTCTAAAACCCATCGATGCACAGTTGGAAATGAAGGAGCAGATTCCTTTAACACTTTCACCATTTTTGTATGAATTTCCGTTGCTGATAAACCTTCCAAAACAAAGAATTTTATCACTGCACGATATTCGGTTTTTTCCATTGTAAAACAAATACACTGACACGTCAACTTCAAATGCCTTGTAAACAAACAATGAATTGACAGAGTGGAATGAAACTTTGGGTATGTTCATATGAAAGATAAAATATTAAAATGGCGTAAAAATTTTGGTTCTTCTACTGCTCTATAGATGTCGCTTTCAAAACTTTTTGAACAACCTAGTATTCTTTAAGATGATATAATAATCGTTTGAAAAAGTTTTGTAGTTTTCTTTAAAAAAATTCATGAAAAAGGCCTTTTCTGTTGAGCTACAACTGGGGGTAACCCCTTAAACAAAAGTTGTTAGATTTTGAAGAGGACGTCTAACTGTGACTTTGACCATGACCTTAATATGGCCGTCAAGGTCATTTGAAGGTCAAGTTGGTGTTTACAAACGGAAACCCTTACTTCTAACCCTGGAAAACGAAAGAGTAGAAAATTTTACGTCCTAATATGACCTTCACCATGACCTTGTTTACAACTTTGAAAGTCATTTGAAGTCAAGTTGAACATGGTAGATGAAAAATCTTACTTCTGAGCCTAGAAAATGAAAAAACAGAAAATTTTACCAAGCAGGAATCCGGCCAGTTAAAGCAAGACCAAGCAAAGACCCTGCCAGTTAAGGGGAGAATTACCTTAAGGAGCGTGAAAAATAGGCGGACGCCTGTTTTCTCGTGACATCAAAAAGTGAAAGATGATATAAGTTTCATTCGCTTACTGACATATAAAGGGGAAGGATATACCTATATAATGATAATTGCGAAATTGAAAATTTGGCAGCCATTTTACTTGGAAGGTCGAATTTTCGACCATTTGTTCGACATATTTGACCTCAATAAAATTATTTATTTACACGCTACCTTCCAAATTTTAGGTATATCCTTCCGGTAATATTACTGAGTGAAACCTCTCCAAATTTCATCTAAATCGGTCGATAACTTTTTGAGCTACAACACGAGCAGTTTTTGAAAAGTAGTTCCGAGATAATCGCGTTTAGAGTTTCAACATATTAAAACTATTGATTCTAGTGACTTACCGATTAATCAGCTATTCCAAGCGCATACAGTAGTTCTTCAACTTCCTCAAAAAACTGATTTTCTTCCGCTAGCTGCTATTTCGGGCTATACGAGCTTTTTTTATGTTAGAAACTCATCCGGTTCTGTCGAACAATCCGCGTCTCATCAGAGGTTTCGACGATAACTCTGCAGTTGGTGCCTATAATTATGTCCAACGCATTCTTAATCCTCAAAATCGAAAAAAATCCATCATTGAATACCCCAGTAGCAATGTATGCCGAAATTTCAATAATTTTAAGTCCTGAATGTAAGTGTTTCGGAACCAATCGCTAGATCGTCGAGTTGAAGCTTTCGTTAGCATTTTGGGTATGGCCACCCTATCATCTCTCTAGCAAATCATCTCTGAATAAATCTTTATAAATTGGCAGGATATGCTCTTTGATACTTGCTTCAAGTAACGGTGAAGATTTTTTAATTTTGGATTTTTATTTAAGGCGATTGCTTTCTGCCATTTACACAAGCTTTCGGGTCCAGTCGGGCAGTATTCGTGATTCGGCTCTTTTTTTGTTAAAAAAATATAATAAAAAGTAGCCATAATCTCTTTTTTAATATTTTCAATACTATTTACATTCCTTTGAATGCTCGAATCATCATATTTTGTGAGTTTTTTGACAACTTTATCCATCAACTTGCCTCTTCCAGAAAGCTTTTTTTCTTTTCTCACGTTTTTGAGTCTGGTGCTCATTTTCTTGTCTACCTGGCCAATAAATTCACTTTTTATAACTGTCAACTCGCCACCATAAGGATTTACTTCTAGTATAGTCTTGAAAGTTTTTTAATTCCCCATCACCTATATAATTGCCATACTTTAAGCCGAATTTCTCTTCTGATCTGAAAAACATTTCTTTCATAGAATCAACCTCCATTTTTCCCTCGGAGCCCTCGTGATTCTTCATGCAATTTTCTTTGTGATCTTCAAACCATTCCTCATATTCTTTAGCATGAGTTATTTTTCCAGAGCATACAGTTAGGCAGTAACTACTTTTCACAACCAAATCGATCACTTTACCAGAGTAATAGCCGATGAGCGTGGTAACACCATACAGTGATTTGAACCCACGCTTTTTCCATGTGTCGTCACCAGAGACTGAGAATTTTTCTGCTCTTTCATGTTCGATATTTTTTTTCACCTCTTCTTGAACAGTATTCTGTGATGAAAAATTGAATGACGACTTAGCAGCTGCATAAATGTGGTCCATGATTTTAGTGTAGCCGATTTAACTGAGTCCAGTGCACAGGTCCATGAGATTGCAAAAGGTATTGATTCCTAGTCTTGCGACCCCCAAAAGTCACATGACTAACACAAGTCTTCAATTAATTTTATTACCAGAATGAACCAAAGGTCCTGAATGTATTTCTCGATTACTACACCGACACGTAACGACAATTTTGAAACCCAGGCCTCTATGTCCTGACTCTTCAAAATTTATCCTTTGCTTGCATACAGAACAAATTAAAATGTCTGATAAAGCCGTAAAAACTGTTAAAAACTCAGTTATTCTATATGCGTGCAAGGGATTTGTACGGATATCCTCTGTGTACACAGACTTTAGTTTTTTTAGTGTTTTCCCTTTTACCGTCACTTGTAATCTGCCTGAAACTCTCCCCGCTCGCATCAGTGAATTGATTTCCTTAAAGTCGTTTTTTTTTTTTTGCACATTTCCGAGCTATATTATCACGAGTTGCTTTCAAATAGTTCGGCATTTTAGTTTTGAAAATTTAACCGCTCACGACAAACTATAAAGCTAAAATGACTCTATTGCTCGGGCAACGTTACGTTTCGCATACCTACAGTTTCTCGCCTATATACAATATATATATTGGGTGTACAACTTTGCTCCCGCCGTTTTGCAATAGATGGCTGTAGCGGTAAGTGGTAGTTGAAATAAATAGATCATAGATGTCATACAATAAGCTTAGGTATTTGTAAACATAACGCCATCGAAATATTAGTCGATTTGTGTCTGCGTCATAAAGTTATTCTTGATTAAAAATGTCAGCTTACGAGCCAAATTCTCGTTATTTGCGGGAGGTTTTGATTTTCTGCTTTAATATGAAGAAATCTGCGACTAAGGCTCATCGAATGCTCTCAAATACCTATGGTGAGGCCGCTATTAGTGAAAGAACGTGCCGGGAGTGGTTTCAACACTTCAAGGACGGCGATTTTAACGTCGAAGACCAGCATGGCGGTGGAAGAAAGAAGGTTTTCGAAGATGCAGAATTGGAGGCATTACTTGATCAAGACTCGTGTTAAACGCAACAAGAATTGGCAGGATCATTGGGAGTGACGCAACAAGTTATTTCAAAACGCCTGAGAGTCATGGGAATGATTCAGAAACAAGGAAATTGGGTGACGTACGAGTTGAAGCCGATAGATGTTGAACGGCGTTTGTGTGTTTGTGAACAGCTGCTTGCAAGGCAAAGACGGAAGGGATTTCTGCATCGCCTTGTGACTGGGGACAAAAAATGGGTTCACTACGATAATCCCAAGCGCAGAAAATCATGGGGATATCCCGGCCATGCTTCCACGTCGACGGCCAAACCGAATATTCACGGTTCCAAGGTCATGCTCAGTATTTGTTGGGACCAGCTCGGCGTAGTGTATTATGAGTTGTTAAAACCGACTGGAACAATCACAGGCGATCGTTATCGAACGCAATTAATGCGTTTGAGCGGAGCATTGAAAGACAAACGGCCGCAATACAACGAGAGACATAATAAAGTGATATTACAGCATGACAATGCTCAACCCCATGTTGCGAAAGTGGTCAAGACATACTTGGAAACTTTGAAATGGGAAGTCCTACCCCACCCGCCGTATTCTCCAGACGCTGCTCCCTCGGACTATCACTGGTTTCAATCAATGGCACACGGCCTGGCTGACCAGCACTTCCGGTCCTATGAAGAAGTAAAAAATTGGATCGATTCGTGGATCGATTCAAAAGATGACTTGTTTTTTCAACACGGGATTCGTATGCTGCTTGAAAGATGGAAGAAAGTAGTGGCCAGCGATGGACAATACTTTGAATCATAAATGTATAACCAGTTTCTTACAATAAAGCCTCGAATTTCGGAAAAAAACGGCGGAAGCAAAGTTGTACACCCAAGATATAATGTCGTTCACATGAAAAAGAGTGGCCTGTCGTTTCTAATAATTCCTTAAAACATCTGCCTGGCAATACAAAAGGTAAATAAGAAAGCATTGTGAAGCAAAAGTTTCTCCGCCTCTAAGGTCCGAGCGCCCGACTCGCTACCTGACCGCATACTGTTGCCGCATTCTAAACTATATGCGATAATTCCGAAAATATTTATTCGAAAATATTATATTTAGAGTTATCCCTTCGAGTCAGTATATTCTTAAGATATCATACTTTTAAAAAATGTAAAAAAAAAAAAATAAATATCGATTTTTTTGAAATTTCTTAAGGTATTTCTTCCTTTAAGGCAAGATCAGACAGAGACCAAGCCACTTGAAGCAAGACGAAGCAGAGATCCGGCCAGTTAAGGCAAGACCAAGTAAAGACCCGGCCAGTTAAGGCAAGATCGGACAGAGACCTAGCCAGTTAAAGCAAGACCAAACAGAGACCCCGCCAGTTAAAGCAAGAGCATCCACCGATGTAAGCTGTATTTTCAGCTGAGGTGGGATTAAAAAAGTTATTTAAGGCAAAAGATGTCCAAAAGTTGCTTCATCTTCTTGAATACACAAGTTACCTCGTTTTCGGAAATGTGATATCGTTGTTAATAACACGTTTTGCGGTATAGTGTTACATGCATTCCGAATCCTCACCTTTATATCTTCTTTTGTCATTGGTCTGGTTCTGTAGACCTCATTTTCTAGAAAGCCCTATAAATAAAAGTCAAGCGATGTAAGATCTGGTGACCTAGGTGGCCATTCTACGGGACCTGCTCTACCTATCCATCGATTGTTGAATCTTTTATTTAGATGATTTTTTTAATCATTGACAATGATTTTCTAATGTGAAGAAGCACCATATTGTTGTAGCCATAATCTATTTCTTGTATTAAAGTTAACTTCTTTAAGCAGAACTGAGAGTTTATCCCTTAGCAACTGCAAATAAGTTTGTCCGTCAACGTTGCTTTTTAGAAAGTAAGGGCCAATCAAATAGTCATTAACGATTTCGTGCCATACATTTAAACTCCAGCGAGTTTGATGGTCAACCTCACGCATCCAGTATGGGTTAACTGAAGACCAAAAGTGACAATTATGACGATGCAAGACGCCATTACTTTGAAATGTAGCCTCACCGCTGAACATAACATATTTGAAAAAATCATTATCATCATTATTAGCCTGCTGAGTCACCCACTGATAAAAAATAAGTCGTCTTTGATAATCCTCAACCGATAAAGCTTGGGTCAAAGATATGTGATACGGATAGTACTTGATATTTTTTAGATATCTGCTGCTGATTTTGTTACACCAAGTTCTCGTTCAATTTGACGTAAACTTATCTGAGAATCCAGGTGCATCATAACTAGTACCGCAATCATTTGAGGATTATTTGTATAATCTTCTGTTAAAATGGACCTCCTTTTACGCTTAAACTTATCTTGTCGGCCACGCAACTCAATATTACGAATAACAGTGTCATTGAGATGACGTCTTTCGGGGAATTCAGAAGTATACAAAATTGAAGCTTGAACGTAGTTTCGTCGATATTCTCCTAACACAAAGAGAATATCGACAATTTCATTAGCTGTGTAATTAGGCATAATGAGAAAATGTCAAAATAGAAAATAAAACCTAAATTAAAAGTAAAATTAATTTAATAAATGAACAAACAAATAAACTATTTCTTCAATTAAATAAAGAAATTTTTTAAGAATAAGAGAATTTGAAGAAACTCAAAATTTTTAAAATGATGCCTTAATTTCGCGTTTAAATAAACTTACAATCAATGACACAACTGATTTAAATTAATAATAACTTCAGAAACTACTGTATGGCAACCAAATTTACAATCGAGAAACTAGCCAAAAAAGAATTCATTCACGTTTCCAGAATGATTATAATAAATTATGCTATTCATTGAAGGGGATCGCAAACTATCAGAATGTTAAATCAAGGCAAAAATAATACAAAATTTGAGACTATCAAACTTCTCTTATTATTAGGGAAGAATTTTCGTTTATTGAGAAAAGTATTATCAGCTGCAAAAATATTATTTTCTGTATGTCTAAGTTAATTTACAATGAAAACTCATTTATAAACATTTACTGCTTTTCCATTTTTAATTTTTTTATTATTCATAACCAAACTAAGGGGACCATCATTATTTGTCTACTGTTAGAAGAATGCCAACGGAATTATTAAGTATCAAAATTGAGATTAAAAGTTTATGTATCCTTTTGAAAAAATGTAATTTGACCTTTTAGTAGTCTTCAATGTAGTGGTCAAGGTCATGGTTAATGTCATAGTGAAAGATATTACACATAAGCGTTTCGCTTTTTTTCATTTCTATGACTAAAGGCAGAGACTTTCTTTTAAAAAAATTAGATTGACCTCGAAATGACCATGAAGGTTGTGATCAAGGTTCTAACTGTTTGGACGTAAAATTTTCTGCTCTTTCCTTTTTTGGGGTCAAAATTAAGGGTTTCCGTTTGAAAAAAGAAATTTGACCTTCAAATGACCTTGAAGGCCATACTTAAGGTCATGGTCAAGGTCACAGCTGGACGTTCCCTACAAAATCTGACAACTTTTTTCTAAAAACTTTTGTCTTAAAACCTTTAGTTCTAGAGATGTATGCATCCGCTTTTTAAAGTGGGACACTTAGTATATCAAACATTATTATAGTTATATACTATACACTATAATAAATACTATAATAAATACTTCATACTATAATAAATATTTATTATTATTATATACTATAATAAATTGAAAAATATTTTGATAAAAAATTTAATTTATAAAATTTTTCCCAGTAAGGATAAAAATTTAGTGCATTTTTACAACAAAAAAAAAAGAAAAAAAATTTTTTACATATGATAGTACGTGTTTATTTTTTTTTTTAGGTATGCTTTATTTAAAGATTATCTAGAAAAAATAGAATCAGGAGATACGAGCATTGAAGAATTTTCAAAATCGTATATTGAATATGGAATTCATATTAATGAGGATAATTCAGTCACTGCAAAGGAATGGGCTCCAGGAGCAGAACAAGTTTATTTAACAGGAGATTTTAGTAAATAAAATTTTATTAAGAGAATAATTTTTTTATCTTTTATAATTTGCGATATAAATGAATTTAAAAAAAAAATTAAAATTACACTGAGAGACAAAACTGAAAGTTGTAACCTTAAATGAATAGTTAAAAAACACCTCAACTATTTTTAGCAGTTATAAGTTAAATTTATTGTAGATATATTGAAAATGAAAAAATAAATTATTTAGTTATAAGTTAAATTAATTATCTGAAACTTTCTAGATACTTTAGCTGTATTTATACAGTAAAAGAAATTATCAATGAAGAGTTCAATCATTTCAATACTTCGAGTTGTATTTACTAAAAATAACTAGTAATTCTAACTTAGAAAAAATAGTTAAAGAACACCTTGACTATTGTAAAAGTAACTAATTAATAATAGAATGCGAACTATAATTTTCTAGTTAACTCAAATGTATTTATATGTTTTAATAGATGGCTTAAAAATCGTTACTCTATTTTTGAAAAATTTTAAATTTTATTATGGCTTCCTTCGTCAATAACTAAAAATAAAATTTTATCTACTTCTTTAACAGTACAATAAAAGTTTCTTATTTACACTTCCTTTATTCGCGTTTTCACTATTCGCGGATTAAAAAATTGTGACCCAATTCCTATATTTGCGGCTAAAGATTTCTTTATTCGCGCATCTAATCGGTACATATTAATAAAAAGGATTCGGTATCTTTTGTAAACGCGTCGGCAAATGGACTAATAAAAAAGTAAAACAGACCTTATTACAACTACGCCTAAGGTATGTAGTCAAATGCTATCGCAGCTGTATAAGTTGTTAAGCTTTTCTTTTGATATAAGCAGCCTTCGCTGCGGTCGATGTTTTTAAGAATGTAAACAAACAGAATGTTTAAATAAAACAATCTTATTACTCAATGCATAAAGTATATTGTTAAAGGCTGCTACATATTAGACGTTCCGTTCTTTGGTAAGAGCCGCTTTGTGTGTTTTATTGTTTTCTCTTTTCATTCGTTACAAAAATTGTGATCGAGTAACATGTCTCTCCTGCTGTCTTCCTAATTTATAATGTCGTCTAAAAAAAAAATGAAAAACTAGTTCCGCTGCGAAAAAAATCAGTGTCACCGCTTAAAGTGAAAATAGAAATGCTTAATCGTTTACGCCTTGGAGAGTCGTTTGCACTCATACCACGTTTATTCAATGTCAACGAACCAACTGTACGATCGATAAAAAGATCCGAAGATAAAATAAGGTCGTCTATAACTTCAACTTTACTGTCAGCGAAAATTGTTCGTGATCCAGCAATAGAAAAAATGGAAGTGGCGTTGTCATTATGGATCGAGGACCATAACCAAAAAAGGGTGCTCCTGAGTGATCCTATGGTCCGGGAGAAGGCAAAGCGCCTTTACGCACACTTTAAAGAACCTGATGGTGATGAATGTACAAATGAAGGATTTCAAGCATCGGAAGGTTGGTTCAATAAATTTAAGGTGCGACAATCGTTGCATAGCATTAAAATCGTTGGGAAAACTGCATCTGCAGACACTGCTGCAGCAGAAAGATATTCAGAAAAATTTGCAAACCTAGTAGCCGATGGAGGATACAAACCTGAGCAAGTATTTAATGCAGACTAAACTTCACTGTTTTGGAAGAGAAAAACAAAAAAACAAAACATTCATTTCTAAAAGCGAGAAGTCCGACCCTGGATTTAAGGCAGCAAAGGATAGAGTTACACTGCTGCTATGTTCTAATGCATCTGAAGATTGTGTCATTAAACCACTGATGCTTTACAGATCGTTAAATCCTCGTGCTTTAAAAAATCAAAACAAGGACGACCTGCCAGTGTTTTGGCGTGCTAATTAGAAAGCGTGGGTTACAAGTGCTATTTTTTGTGACTGCTTCCGGAATTGTGTTGTTTTTGAAGTTGAAACTTATTTAAAAAAAAAGAATTTAGACTTTAAAGTAGTTCTAGTTTTCGACAATGCACCAGGTCATCCTCGCAAACTTGAAACTATGCATCCAAATATAAAAGTAACATTTTTACCACCCAACACGACGGCTTTACTTCAACCTATGGACCAAAAAATAATCCAGGCCTTTAAGCTCTATTACATTAGACGAACCTTCAAAATCATACTAGATAATATGGAATGTGATCCTGATATGAATGTTATGCAATGCTGGAAAAAAATTTGACATACAGTCTGTCAAGGTAGAGCGTGGTCGTGTTAATTTATAAAAAAATTTATTTGATGAAACTTTCATATTTATATATACATTGTACACATTACAAACAATGATGCAATTCGGTCAATAATGTGCCCAGTCACCACCGGCGTCGATAATTGCCTGGCATCTCCGAGGCATGCTTTCTACTAATTTGACGGCGTATTCTAGGCAAGGAT
This sequence comes from Chalcis sispes, assembly GCA_949987625.1. NCBI lineage: Eukaryota > Metazoa > Arthropoda > Insecta > Hymenoptera > Chalcididae > Chalcis > Chalcis sispes. Next base: position 49,718,236 of record OX465095.1, read on the forward strand.
CTCCAGATCCGACGAATTTCGTAAGACAACTGCTTCAAAGTGTATGTGCATCTTCTACGAAGCTTCCGTTTAATATATGCCCACACATTTTCAATAGGGTTTGCATCGGGCGACTGCGACGGCCAATCCAATGTAACGATGCCAGATTGAATCTTCCACTGAGTACAAAGCTTGCTGCGGTGTTTAGGATAGTTGTCCTCTTGCAGAATCCAATCTTCATTTTTTGTGATAAAGCATCGTTTGGCAGATGGCAGTAAAGCCTTTTTGTAGATTTTTATCATTTTCTCGGCATTTAGGTTGTCAGTAAAGAGGTGCAAAGTGCCGAATCCCTGCTTTGATAAGCAGCCCCAAAGATGCACCTTTATTCCATGTTTTACGGTCTGCTGAACAAGCCTATTGGTAGAAGTTGACCAGGCTTGCGTGAGGACAGAACGTGCCCATATAGAACATTCATCAGTAAAAATGACATTTTTAAAATCTCTATCAATATTCTCATGCGCCCAAGCGAGTCGCTTTGTCACATGTTTTTCAGTCAACAGAGGCTTCTTCATTGTATTGCGCCATTTCAGATGATGAGTACGAAGATGGGTTCGGATAGTTTCGTAGGATATATCTAAACCTTTTGCCATTAATTTAGCTTGTCCTTGCCGCAGTGTTAAAGCAGGATTCCGCGAAAACAGATTCACTATTCTTTTTTCATCTTTTTTGTTCACTTTTCCTATCGAGCCACGTTCTGGTAAATCATCGACATTTTTAGCCACTTTATATCGCTGTATCCACTTCTGTACAAATGCCTTCGACTTTCTCATATATTTAGCAGCCGCTGATTGCGACATTTTGGGACCTTTCGGGTGGATGCAAAGGAACACAGCCTCGTAGCGCGACGCGTACTTAGCACTCATGGCGTTTAACGTAATTCTCTTCTAAAAGATCAACGACAACTGAATCTTTGTTGACAATGCATCAAGGACAAAGCTTTCTTCTATCGGTTTGCGAAAGAATTAGAGCAAAATCTTTTATTACCTGTCGGTGAAATCGACCACGCTCTCACTTGACAGACTGTAGCAAAATGCATTGTTAAAATAAAAGAATCATTGAAAGAACTGAAGCCATACACATTGAAATCATGCTGGAAAAAACTGTGGCCTGTTCTGACTGCGGAAAATGACAAAGAATCTGTGCAAATTCAAACTTTAACTGCAAACATTGCCGAAATTGCGAATGGAATAGGACGAGATGTGTTCGAATAGATAAAATCAAGTGACATTCAGGAGTTGCTTGAATCGCAAGATGAAGATTTGACTGAAACCGACTTGGAAGAAATATTAAATCCACAGCCCATTGAAGAAGAGGCTTCAACAAGCACTGAAAACGTGACATTTAATTCAAAAAATCTTAATGAAGGTTTAAGAATGGCGAATGAGCTTTGTGATTTCTTTATAAAAATTGATCCATCTATGGAACGAAGTCTTATTTTTAAAAGGCAAATTGCTAATGCCACTGCTGAATATCAATTTAAATTGAAGGAGCTTTTAAAAACTGCCAAGCAAGAAAAAATTACAAAGTTCTTTAAACCATTGTCTAAGCCTGACGATAATAATTAATCAATATGGTCAAAGACTTTAATTAAATATATTTTTTTATATTTTTGTTTTCTATTTTGCCACTTAGGAACGTATCCCCTATAATCCCATATAAATTACCATTCTTTATTCACGGTTTTTGTATTCGTGGCATATTTACGGAACATATACCCCGCGAATAAAGAGCTTTTACTGTAATTAATTACATTATTGACCAAGCTCAAGTGCATATAAAAACAAAAAGAATTCATTCTGAGCTTTACGTGTATACTGGTCATCCGCTAATCGAAAAGCCTACAACGATTGCAATGCAATATTTTCTAAACAATGATTTTATCTAAACGTGGCACAGCCTAAATATATCTGATGTTATAAGTATAAAAAAAAAAAAAAGGAAAAAAAAGGTAACAATTTTTAACACTCAGTATCAAAGAAGCGAATAGACCTTTTAAACAAGAAAATTTAGAAATAGAAATTAAATAAAGTTAAATTTTTTAAGACCAAAGTTTATTTTGTTGAGCTTTTTTGAAAAAGAAGTGTTTCTTAATTTAATATGCAAATTTTAATTTATACTTTAACAGAATAAATAATTTTATGGGAGACAAATATTCAAATCTCGAGAAAATTTATTCTAAACTTATATCAACAATTGTTTGATCTAGTCCGTTCGGTAAGTGCTTTTTTCAAGAACATACCGTATGTCTGGATACTGAAGGCATTGACCTAAGTTAATTTGGATTAAATATTATAAATAAATATAAAGAAGTTGTTTTACTATGTGAGAAAATTGATAACTTGTGAAAAAAGTATTAACGACCTTCGATTTTATAGGCAATCTTGTCAACTGAGCGGACAAAGCAAGCATTCATATACGAGGGTGGTCTGAAAAGTGTCCGACCTAACACAGATACAAGACATTTTTTCTTAATTTTTCTTTTTATTTCTCAACATAGTCTTCTTGCAATTCCACACACTTCTCCCAGCGATGCTCCCATCTCTTTAACCCATCCAAATAGTACTCGGCGTTTTTCTTTGCAAAATGACTGTTCACGACGGTGATTATCTCCTTATTTGACGAAAATCTCTGTCCTCCGAGTGCAATTTTTAGATAAGGGAACAAAAAGAAGTCGCTTGGGGCTAGGTCTGGTGAGTAAGGCGGATGGTCAAGCAGCTGAAACGGTAATTCGTGGATTTTCGCCATGGCAACCGCTGAGGTGTGAGACGGCGCGCTGTTTTGGTGAAACAGGATTCTTTTTCTGCAAATGTGGACGTTTTTCCGCAAGTTCTGCCTTCAGCTTGTCAAGTAATGATGCGTAGTATGCTCCTGTAATAGTTTTTTCTTTTTGAAGATAATCGATTAAAATAACTCCATAACTATCTCAAATAACAGTCGCTATCACTTTCCCAGCCGAAAAAACAGTTTTTGCTTTTTTTGGAGCCGGTTCCCTCTTTGCAGTCCACTGTTTTGACTGTATTTTTGTTTCGGGCGTATAATGGTGTATCCAAGTTTCATCTACAGGAATTAATCGGCGCCAAAACTTGGATTTATTGCGCCTAAACTGCGTCAATAGAGCATTGAAAATGTTCATTCAAACACGTTTTTGGTCTAACGTGAGCAAACGCGCCTTTAACTCTTTTCGCGCGGACCTCGCCTGCATCTTCCCCTACTACAATCTCGCAGCCAATCATTGTTTACCAACGATCAATTAGAGGAACTGCACTTTATAACATTTTATTTAAAAAAAAAAATGAAACAAATCTCAACCGTCAAAATGGGGGGAATGCTCGCTGCCTGTCTCGCAGCCGACGGACTCAGATCCACCTTTCGGCTCCATCTTACAGCTGAACCCTGATTACTCGAAGCCTAGTCTCGCGATGGGTCAGGCAGCCTCAGGGGACACGAAGTTACTTTTAGCTAAGGGCTTGCAGCGGAGTAGTCTTAACGCTTACAACTCGAGTCGCCTGCGAGCATCTACATGAATAATTTAACCCATTAAGCCCCAAAGTGACGAAATTTCTTACTTACGTTTGAGCTTGAAAATTTTTATGAAAAAACCGTAGAATGTTTTGGAAAATACCCTTTCCTACTATTTGCAGGTTATGACGGAGAGTCCGTCATAGGTCGTCGACAAAGAATGTAAGTGTTTCCATTCTTGCGCGACCATCTCCAGGTTGCCAGCTTGTGTAAGTCTGTTTAGCCACGAAAATGCGGACTTTTTGGAAAAACCGGCAACGTTAGAAAATCACGCGATTTTTGAACTTGTGGCGACGATTGGCGAGAAATTTTGGAAGCCGCGAGGGAAGGGGAGAAGAGAGCGAGCGGAACAGTTCAGTTACGCTGTGCGCTCCTGCGAGTGAGTTTCGCTGCGCGCTCCCGCGAGGTCGGTAGAGATAAGTTCCGCGGTTGAACTTAGTTTTTGTTTTTCTTTTATTAGATTGAGCGTCGCGAGTGAAGTAGCCAAGAATGAAGGTGTGCGAGAGAGAGTGAAAGAGAGTGAGGAAGAAGTCGAGAGAGCAGTGCGAGGAAGGAGAGCGAAGACGAGGAAGTACAGCGAGGAAGTGAGACTAAGGATGAGGAAATCAAGTGTCAGCGGGAGGCGACTGGAGGTCGCTACCGCGACATCTGAAGTCAAGAGTGAGGCGGAGGCAGACAGCGTTCAGGCGAACTCACATTGAGGTCCGGCAGCCCTTCTTCGGAGGGAGAGCAGCAGAAGCCAGGTGCAGCGGCGCAGAAGGAAGCAGCCGGGAGTTCAACGGCCTACGGACTAGCCTCGAGAACAACAACGGTGAGTGTCTTCACTTATTCGCGTAAAATAGCGAGAGAGAGAGAGAGAGAGGAAGAGAGAGTGAGAGAGCGAGAGTGTGTGTTAGCGGGTTCGTGATGAGGGTGGCGAGGGATTGCCACTTCCCTGCTCTGGGGGAAGCGATAGGCCTCCGTCGGCTGGAGGTACAGTCGCGGGCGGCTAGCCTGCATAACATCGCGCCATAGAGAGCGAGAGAGAGAGAGAGAGAGAGAGAGAGTAAGAGAGATTGAAGCATAGAATAATTATAATATTATTTTTGTGCAAGGCACACAGGAGGGCGCACGTAGCTAAATTGGCTACGACGCGGTGCCTACGTCACAAATGGCGACCGTGACAGGACCCTGGTAATTCCGGGTCCTTGTTGTGTAACATACATCGGTGAGCTTGACCGATGTAAACGTTGTGCGCGAGTTTCTTGCCGATGTACAATTTCTCAAATATTATTTGAGAAAGTGATTTTTCAAGCGGCGTAAGTGCGAGAGACAGTTGGCCCACTCGTGTGACGAAGATACGCACAAAGAGGAAGGGCCGATTGCCAGCCTAGAGAGAGTTGAGTGCGCTCGCACTTAGTGCACCCAGCACTTATCGCGAAATCTCAACTTGTTCGAACTTAGTCGATTTTTCGACTCGTTCGGACTTAGTCATTTTTCGGCCGAAGGGACTTTGTCGGATTTCGTGAATTCGGACTTAGTTATTTTTTTCGACCAAGTGGACTTTGTCGAAATTTTGCACATTCAAACTTAGTCGATTTTCTGACTGATTCGAACTAAGTTTCCAGTTAAAGGGGGGGGGGGGGGGGTTGAGAAGAGTTGGTTTAATTTAACCCATTAAGTCCCAAAGTGACGAAATTTCTTACTTACGTTGGAGCTTAAAAATTCTTATGAAAAAGCCATGGAATGTTTTGAAAAATACCCTTTCGTACTATTTGTAGATATGCTTAATACGATGCAATAGCTAAAAAAACTCAATTTGATTTTCAATTAATAATTCACAAATTAAAAAAAAAAAACGCGTTTTTTTGAAGCAATTTTTTTTTTTTTCGATTAATAAATAAAATAGGAAGAAATTTTTAGTGTCACAAATATGCACAAAAGTGCACAAAATGTTTGAACTTTCCAAATCTGTTTTTATTTTTCGTCTACGATTTTTTTTAAACAAGATGACGGCCAAAAAGCGGACGCTAAGAAGTGTAGTTTTCGATTTATAGACTTTTTAATAGTTTTTTTCAATTAAATTACATAAATAGTTAATTATGTTAGTGAAAATAAATTAAGATAATTAATTTTCAATTAAACAAGGAATAATTAGTATGAAAAATATAAAATATTGATTTTAAGGTTTGGAAGAATCATTTTATTTTGAGATTTTACGTCTTCTTATCGTAGAATATCAATAAAATAAATAGAATATCATCTTTTACGAACGATTGATTGATGTACTCATATTACTTTGATGAAATTAAAAATAGATAAAATAATCAAATGGATCAAAATACTAAAATGGTATTATTTTTGAAAAAATTGTAATAAATATCGTATTATGCGTACAAGTAGGAATGAGAGATTTTTTAAGTTTTTTATGAATTATTTTATATGCGTAAGAAAATTTTTAAAAAATCAAGCATTTTAAAGAATTATAAACATGTCATGTGATTTATACAAAATTTTGACTCAGTGTATTATTTTCTTCGAATTTTTCTAATCACGAAATCTCATCTGTTAGCCGTTATTTTTATACTAAAACAACGTTGCCCAACACTAACCGCGTGGAGATTGATGAATTCAAGTGTCTTTTTTTTTTTTAGTATTTATATTTTCAGTTTTCTTATATTTTTTAGTATAAATTTTTTTAATTTCCAAAACCTGATGTAACTGTAGAAATATATGAGATATAAAAATCTCATTTATGATTCAAATTCTTGAGTGATCATTTTTTGTCATACAAGTCTTACAAATATACTTGTTGCACATTTCGCAAAAGTACGTTCTAATTGCGCAGTAAAAACAGTTTTTAATTTTTTCATTTCTCATTAGCTCATGGAGTTTATTTTGAGATGATTTTTGTTTCTCAAGATAATGTTTTGAAATAACCATCATAAAGTCTAATAAACTGGCTTTTTTTGATTTTTATGGATATAATTTGAAATCACTACTGCATTGGCAATAGCAGATTGAATTAGTCTAAAAAACACTATCCATGTCTATTTCTTTGATCGTATACATGGCGTAACATATGTTAATTGCAGCGACCATCATGTACATCAACCCACCCATAAATTTATTATAAATTTGAAAAACATTTGGAAAATTTATATTTTCTTTTTCTTTTTTTTCTTTACTTTTTCTTTTAGCCGCAAACATGGGTGACACTCCAGCAGCAGCAGATGAAACTACTGAAACTGGTTTCGAATCAAGAAGAGTAATGTAGTTTATCCCACTACGTTTTTTGTGTTTTACAGCAAAAGTACCTTTAGGAGATTTCTTGAGGATGAAATTCTTTTCCTTTACCCTATTTTCTTTGATAGTACCAGTAGAACGTAGTCCTAATTTTTTCAAGTGTAAAACAAGATGGAAGCTTCTAAAAAAATTGTCTATATAAATGTGATAAAAAGGTATTGTTCTAACACCAACGCTACAAAAAAAATTATGCAGTAAACTTAGTACTTAATGAGATCCTAACGAGCGTTTAGATAATTTATTTCCTCCCACAGCCGAATTTTTTTTGCAGTACAAATTGAAATCTAGCAAGTACCCGTCGGGAATACAAAGTCTCCAGAATTTGAGACCAAATTTAATGGGTTTTCTCTTTATAAACTGCTTTAAGGTAGTTCTACCGAAAAATTTGGCCATCATTTCATCTACAGACATAGCTGCTTGAAAATATCCAAATTGTTGTATATTTTTTCGAAATAAATTCATGATTGTCCGAACACGCCAAGCTCTATCGTTGCTGTTTTTTTCAGTTGGTTTAGAATATTTTAGTTTAGATTTCATTTTTTGAAATTAATTTTGAGACACAGCCTTTTTGATTGGTTCAAAGGATAAGTAAAGATCAGTTGACCAATAATGTTTATAAGATTTCCTAGAATTGAACGCAGATACAATAAGAATTCCTATAAAAGTATTCAACTCTTCCATCGTTATATGGCAACCGTTTAGTTTTATAGACTCAATTATATGATTTTTCATATCGTTACTAAAAAAATCTCGTATAACTCAACGTAGCTCATATTCTAAAGTCTTTTTTTTACATTATCAGTCATTTGACACGTATTCTCAACGTTACATGGATAGAATTTCTCTCCTTCTACCCGTTCAAAAACATATTTCGCTTCCAGAACAGATTTATCTTTCTTATAGTTTTTAAAAGCTTGATAATAAGTTTTTTCTGAAGAGATTTTCTCGAATAATTTTGATTCAGAATCGTCACTCTCATTAGTACCAGAATTATTGGGATCAGGTAAAAAAAAAGTTTAACCTTCATCATCTGAACTGGACAGTTCGTTATCTGATTTGGAATCAGATATCAATCTGCAACGTTTTGACTACATTTTTAAAGTTCGGAAAAAATATGCGATAGAAATTGATATAAGTTTTTTGGAAAGATTATGATGAAATTTATCATCCGCCAGAATAACGAAATTTATTACAAGTTCCTATCAGTGGAATCTATCGAAAATATAAAAATATTGGAAAATTTTCAATACAATTATGAATTGTGCGATACATTCCATATAAACATTGCTTGGATCACACTTATTTGTAACTTTTTTTGTATACTTTGATTACATCAGGAGAACCCGGCTTTTAAGAATACTTCAAAATTATATATCTTTTTAAAAGACTTTGAAATTCAAAAACTTCAAAATTATATATCTTATATAATTTTTTATTTTACCGAAGTTATATGTGTACATCAATCAATCGTTCGAAAAAGATGATATTCTATTTATTTCATTGATATTTTATGATAAGAAGACGTAAAATCTCAAAATAAAATGATTCTTCCAAACCTTAAAATCAATATTTTATATTTTTCATACTAATTATTCCTTGTTTAATTGAAAATTAATTATCTAAATTTATTTGCACTGAAATAATTAACTATTTATGTAATTTAATTGAAAAAAACTATTAAAAAGTCTATAAATCGAAAACTACACTTCTTAGCGTCCGCTTTTTGGCCGTCATCTTGTTTAAAAAAAATCGTAGACGAAAAATAAAAACAGATTTGGAAAGTTCAAACATTTTGTGCACTTCTGTGCATATTTGTGACACTAAAAATTTCTTCCTATTTTATTTTTCAATTGAAAAAAAAAAATTTGCTTAAAAAAAAACGCGTTTTTTTTTTTTAATTTGTGAATTATTAATTGAAAATCAAATTGAGTTTTTTAAGCTATTGCATCGAATTTAGTATACCTGCAAATAGTAGGAAAGGGAAATTTCCAAAATATTCCATGGCTTTTTTATAAAAATTTTTAAACTCAAACGTAAGTAAGAAATTTCGTCACTTTGGGACTTAATGGGTTAATCATTGGGTTTACTTATTGAACTTATTTATATTAACTATTACTACTTCAAAAGCTTTATTCAAATTTTCAATATCTTCAAATCGCTTACGTTTTTATTACTTTATCTCGCATAGATAGAAATTATAATCTCACATAGAGATAAACTACAAAAACGTTTTTCAAACATTAATTCTACTGTGTCCTACCTCCGTTTTTCCTTGGTGATTACAAACAATTAATTTCGTATTTTAATACATACCTAAGCTTTTACGGCATTTCGAGCGCATTTTAATTGCGATATATGTCGTCTTTTAAAAATTTTTTATGTTTTAGCCATAGCGGCCTTGCTTGGCCCTCAACGCCGATGCATCGCGATCGCAATTCCAAGAACTTCTGCGACTTAAACACATCAAAACAAAATAAATCGCGTCTTTTCGCGTTGTAAAATAATTAAAAAATTAAATTTATATTGTTAACCCTGATCCACGATATGCTTATTTATATATCTATATACAAGGTAAATCCTTTTTATCTATAGATCCAAATATCCATTAAATTACTTGACCCAGAAAAAAAAAGTTAAGACAAAAAATGTTCAGGACAAAAGAAGTTATAAGACCTTGTTGGCTCTAAGACACAAACGTAATCCTTCAAATAATCTTGAAAATCGATCTCGAGGTCAAGGTCATTAACAATATAATATAACGTCTTATAAATCCTTCTATCTTGAACATTTTTTGTATAAATTTTTTTTTTCTAGGCCAAGCAGTTGAATGGATATTTAAATTTATAGATTAAAATTATTCACTCTCTGTATGGGAGAAAGTAGTGTTGCCTGCTGGCTAGAACAGTAACTACCTTTGCTCTGACTCACGATGAGATTCAAAATATTAATCCAAAATGGCTCTCCAATAAGCTTTTATATTCGTTGGTATTACCACTCAATTTTCAGCAAAATCACCACACAGTGCTAGATACTTTAAATTACCTGTAATTAAATATTTTTTCTTCTTTTATGGTTTTTTGTTATATATTTTTAGAATACATATGTTAGCGATAGGATTAGTTTTCCAGATTATTAAATTAAAATTATTGTAAATAAAAATTAATGTAAAAATATCTAAATTATAAAAGATTACAAATTATGAAAACAAAAAAAAAGATATGAACATAAATTATGATAATTTGTACATTTAAAAATTAGTTCTAAAGTAAAATAATACTTTAGTTATTGCACTAGAAAATCGTTATAACACGGAAATTAGAATTTTAAGAAAAGGCTTGGAATGCGTAAGTAGCCAGGGGGAGAGTCAATGTGGAAGTAAGCGCGAGAAACAGGCCAAGGTTGCCAAATCTGATATTTTTTATAAAATGTAAAATGTAAAATTTAAAATATTTTACTCATTGTAAAATATAAAATGTCAAAGTAAAAAATTGTATTTTAAATAAAAAATTAGGAAAAAATTTATGGAGTAACAAATTATTTAATTCAATAAAATATACTGTAAATAATGTAAAAATTATAAATAAGAAAAGTAAATTTATTAGTGAATAGATATGTGTATATGTTATAGCCAAAAACATTCAATGTAAGATTTTAAATCTTTGTTAATAAAAATTAAAAAAAATGACCCTATATATAGATATTGTAACGGAGTTTTTCCGTCGGTGCACGTGCGGGACTCTCTTACACGTGCGCACTGCTGCAGACGTAGCTATCCCACGATGCGGCCATGTATGCCGACAGACGTTAGCCGTCGCACAATGGCACTCATGTGCAGTGACGGTCCAATTATAATTACAACGCAGGATCTTCCTCGGATCCTACTTTCTATATCGTGAGGGACCTTACCTTAAGGCCCCAATACCGGCGATACTCTCCACCGGGCTCAGCTAGATCAGATGCGTGTCAACAGAAGTTTGAGGAACGGAGGCGGCGGTATTCGGGAAAGGAACGCTTGAAAGAATAAAAGTGAATAAGGTGCACCCGTTATGCACTTCAACTTTTATTGAGTCAAATTATTAGAAATATTTACAAGAAATAATAAAATGCTAGACTCTAGACCCTTGCCGAGGGTAACAATTCAAAATAATACCAGGTGCAATTATTTATAGCAAAACATGCATTGCGCATGCGTGTCGGTCACTCGCCTTGCTATGTTTACGTAGTAAGGCGTCTGAACTAACTCTAATGCTTTTCGATCTGGTTATCGGTTGATCGCGACCTCTCGTGGCCAAACAGGAGACTACGTGCATGTAGTCTCGCGCGAGCGTATACACACACAACAAAGACTAATACTATGGGTGAGTAAGAGCTAACCTCTTACTTACGCCTCGCAACGGTTACGTATACAATATTGCACGGTCGTGCGGGTAAAATCATCGCGGCATTCATGCGAAAAATTAAATGGTCACTTACTTCTATCGTATCTTGCGTTTTCCAGCCTCAGGAAATCGCTCGCTCGGAAAAATCTCTCTCGCGTGGGCGTCGCTCGTGTTCACGGCTTGGCGGGAAAGAAGAGAAGGACCCACTCTTGTCCTTCTCGTTATGCCTACCGATTTTCCCGCGCTGCGCTATCGATTACTTGATCGATGGCACCGCGTGTAATCGTGTCGCGCACTCTAACTCTCGCGTCATGGCAGGCGACCTCAACGGGCCACCTCTCACAATATATAAATAAAAATATCGTTGGTTAGCATTAATAATATGATAAATTCAATTTTTTAATTATTTTACAAAAAAAATGTATCTTATAATGTATCAAAATAATATTACATTAATAAATTGTATATAAATTCTTTTCTATGTTTCTAATTCGTAGCAAATCAGACAGTCAGCGTTTTGAATATGATATATACAAGTTGTATAAATCATTATTCATTGCTTTTAATACATATGTATGATACAATATAACATTTTTTATTAACCCTTTACCCAAAGTCTCTCTCCGCGAACGTAAACTTTAGCCCCTTTAAAATATGACTAATTCTTTTATGTTTTTTCTGAAAAGTACCTTACCTACTATTTTCGGGTGTGCTCTTTCAGAATCTGCTATCAGAAATTAAAAAAAAATGCACTTAAATATTAGTTTTTTTTCGATTTAACTTAAAAAATGACAATTTTTTACCTCTTTTTTTTCATAAATTCCATATTTTCTATGAAAATATGATTTCTATGTATTATTAAAATTATATTAAATTATTAATGAAATATTATTTTCTATGATTTTCTAATATCTTGAAATGGGAACAATTTATATCATGAATGATCTCAATTTCTTGCCTTTCTGATGCGATCTTCCGTTTTTAAAAGCTGTAACGGCCGCTTCAAAATGGTCATTTAAACAATGCAGTATAAAATAAAACTTCGACAGTTATTAACGAAAACAGCATCAACTTAACGAAAAAATGTTACAAAACAAGAAGTGCTTAGAATTAACCAAAGAATACGTGTAAATTTTTTAAAAAATTTTTGAGATGTTTTTGAATTTTTGGACTTAGCCACTTTTCGAAAAATACCAAAAATGTCTCAAGATTCTGAAAAAATTCACACGTATTCTTTAATCGATTCTAAGCATTTTCGCATCAGTAAAATTTTTTCAGAAAGTTTTCGTAGTTGGTTTCATCACACTTAACTTCACTCTCATTACTTTCATCTTCGTCTTCAATACGAATGTCCGATTCACCCGAATCATCAGCATAAGGTATTACAACATAATCATCGTCTTCTGTGATTTCGACTAAATACTTTTGCCTTACACTTCTTCTAACAGGCACAGAACAAATGTTTAAAAAAAATTATTTTTTAAACATACGTTAAAAAAAAATCTGTTTCGATGAAAATGTTTCTTCTACTTCTAGCGTTACCCAGGGACAACGATGTGGACGTAGTAGAAGCAGGTCCTCATGAAGTGCTTTTTTAATGTGAGTCCCCTTGCCTCTCACAATACGGCCTTTAAACCAGGCTACTGAAGCTGCAATGCTAAATTTTTTAACGCTTAAATTCATTGCAATGGGCCCGATCTGTGCAGTAGACGCTCTTAGAGGAACTGAAGTCCATTATTGCTGCCAACACATCACGTGTACATGCGCCATTGAGCGTATATGTACGAAAAAGTCGACTAAAGATTGCGATATCCCGCACAGTAGCGTTTCGTCACCCAGGTCGACCTTGATCTCGTATTTATCCACAGAATTCTAATTTGCAGAACACAATGTGTATTCCTCGAGAAATTCTAATTCGGTAACGATTTTTGTACGCATTTTTAATTTTGTCGATTACAGCGACATTTGTCACAAATCTAAAAAGTGTGCCCAACAAAATTTCCATATTTTTCGACGCAGAAGCAGAATCTGCAATATAAAATTGGAGTACCCATTTCAAATTTTTAAGTTAAAACCGCTCCATACGGGGGGTTAGAGGGAGGGGGGTCGATTGGTGTATCATTGCATGTCTCCTATCCAGATTAACAAATTTTCCTTTTCTACTTTTTCATATGCGTAGTTTTTGAGATATTTGCATCGATAGATTAAAACTGCCGATTACAGTGCCATCTATCACGCATCGAAAAAAATGTTTGAGACAAAACTTTCATATTTTTCGACGCAGAATCAGAATCTGTAATAAAAAATTGGGATTTCTATTTAAAATTCGCGATTTAACCCTCAGATAACCTTCAAATTTGACCTCAAGGTTAACGCCAAGGTCAGCGTTGGACGACGTCTTTCAACCCCTACAACTTTTGTCTGAAACAGTTTTTGATATAACCATCTCCCTTTGAAGTTATTTCGACCGATGGATTAAAACGGAACACCCTGTGTATTGTGACATGGCGGATTTCACTACCAGTCACAGAATTAAGTGATCAAGCTAGCAGCAGACAACAGTGTCTACTGTGGCTCATAAGCTGCCTATACAGGGTCTTTAAAAAGTCTCGGGCCGGTTAAATAACTTGAAACGTAGGAGTCGCTCAAAAAAATGATTAAGACAAAGTTGTAGAAAATTTTCCTGGCTATCTAACCGCTGCATCGTCCGTGATCTTGATCTTGACCTTCAAGATCATTTCAAGGTCGCGTCCATTTTTTTACTGGGCAACCCCCAATTTTGACACCAGAAATGAAAAGGACGGATAATTTTATGTCCAGATATGATCTTCGCCATCGAAAAAATTTGACCTCAGAAGGTCGAGTCAACGTCAAGCAGTGACCGGCTGGATATCTTGAAAAGTAGGCGTCGCTTAAAAAATGTTTAAGGCATAGTTTATAAGAAATTTGCCCGGCTATCCGACTGCGATCTCAGCAGTGAAATCAACCCTGTCCTTTATCCCTCCCATCCGCCGTGTTGTATCCGCCATCTTGAAATTTTAAGTTTTTCAAATCTAACCTTAAATTAACAATCAGTGACCTTGGAAACCCATGTGAAAAGTTTTCAGTAAACTTCTAAATAAATTTAAAATTTTCCGTCCGCCATGTTGGAATCGCCATCTTGGATTTCAAAATTCTTGAAATCTAACTTCAGAGTCTTAATCGACGAAAAGTAATAATTGTGTGAGTAAAAGAATACAATATAGAATATCTCTAAATTGCTTTCGTTTATTAATACTGAGTGTTAATACTCCATCAATTTTAATATTTATCCTTAAGTTCGCTCCTTACTTTTGATTTTTTTTTGTTACTTTTAAGAACTGCGTATCATTTTCTTTGATAATTTAGCCATTTCATTCATTCGTACTTCCTTCCGTAATTTTTAAGTCTTACGATCTTGTCGCTTTTCGTATTGTAATCTTAAATTTAAATTTTTCTATTAGATTATTCCTTCGTCTGAATATAGCATGGCTCCTCTTGAACGACAGCGAATAATTATTCTTATGATGAAAGGATACGGTGACAGAATGAGATCTAATGAAGATGTACGGATCTTATTCAACGATACTTTTTGGGTAGGAATGGAACCGATATCCAAATCGACAGTACAAAGAACAATTACGCGTTTTAATTTAAGTGGGGGTATAGAAGATTGCCACAGTACAGTTACGAAATTGCATCAGCAACATGATATTGGTGTCGGATACGTGCATAATATTTTGACAAGTAAGCTGAAGTTCCATCCATACAAGGTAAAACTTGTACATGAATTGCTTAAACATGATCCAGTTAGAAAATAAGGGATGAAATTATTACTATTGATAAAGGCATAAGGGGGTATTCCAGTCGAGAGGCTCGATTTTGAGGTGATTTTACAGGCGTAATGAAAAAAAAAACAGTAAACATTTTTACTATCCATTTTTTTATCATTTTTTATTGATACTTGAGAAGTATAAAAATGTACAATAATTGAAAATAAATTTAAAATTGAAGTCGGTAGAGGCCGGCAAAGTGGGGACTCGAAAAAAAAAAAGGTGTCTTCTGGTTGACGAGATTCTAATCCTTCTTGTGGTCTGAAACATAAAATTAAGGTTAATTCTTATTAAGGGGGGGGGGGTAAGGTTTTAAGGGCGAAAAAAAGGCATACTTTCATTATTTTTTTTGGACATATGAATAATGTTGGTTTATTTATTCCATATACACGTTATAGTATAGCATTTGAAGTATTTTTAGAAAAAATTTCATTAAAAAATATCAATAAATAAGTCCGTGACAGCGAATCTCCAGAGACGCTTCGACAAAAAGTCGTTATGCGGTGAACTTCATAACTCGTTACCGGATCATCTGAAACAAAAAAATCGAAATGCGTTTAAAAGGTGATAAGTTTTCCTAGGTAGTTAGGGAGAGTTTTTTTTTGATTTTCTTATTTTTGGCAGCATTTGAATGTGAAAAACGCGATTTTTGTTGAAAATATGTTGGTAAATTTGTTATTATAAAATGGGAGAAAACGATAAAACAAAAGAAACTCTCGCTGATAACCTGCTGATTTATGTGTAGAAATAGTGTTGAAAATTTGAAAAGAATCGGTCAAGTAGATTTTGAGTTATAATGTTCACGAACTTCAAAAATGACGTTTTCGGGAAAATCAATTTAAAGTTTTTTATACTCGAACATCAAAAATAAAGCATCAATAAAAGGGTATAATTTTTAATACTTACACAGAATCATCAATTCCAGCTCCGAACAGTGAAACACTGTCATTCAGGATGCCCAATGCATCTTTTTGCTCTTGTCTACGTTGGATTCTACCCTCTTTACTTGTACGTGCAGCTTGTTGGTTCGCTCTGATTATTCGCAGTTCATCAGACGCGTGCGCCCATTGGTGAGCACTTGGGCCTGTAGAGATGCACATTGTCTTGAAAAAGGATAGCAATGCAAAAGATCCTTCATTGAAAGTGCATGCTGCTACATTTGTTGCAATTTCGATAACGATTGTAGTACCGCTCACTGATTTTGAAGAGATTTTCCAAATGAGTTGATTGAGACCCTCGTTATTATTCGTCATGAAACCTCCAAGACACCGCTGCAAAAGTGCGTCGTTGCTCAAGTCTTCGTAAATTGGCTTTATGGCTTCTGTAACATCTGTAGGAAGAGCACTGTAACTGTGTTTGAATGAACCCAGAGTGTTTGCAGCTGCCGCTTTTTGCCATTCACACCAAGAGTCCTCACCGCTCGGGCATTTGTCGTGCTGTGGTTTCTCGTCTGTCGAGCAGTAGTGATAGTACAGTCTGTCAAGTAAGAGCGTGGTCGTGTTAATTTATAAAAAAATTTATTTGATGAAACTTTCATATTTATATATACATTGTACACATTACAAGCAATGATGCAATTCGGTCAATAATGTGCCCAGTCACCACCGGCGTCGATAATTGCCTGGCATCTCCGAGGCATGCTTTCTACTAATTTGACGGCGTATTCTAGTAGCAAGAATCTCCAGATCCGACGAATTTCGTAAGACAACTGCTTCAAAGTGTATGTGCATCTTTCACGAAGCTTCCGTTTAATATATGCCCACACATTTTCAATAGGGTTTGCATCGGGCGACTGCGACGGCCAATCCAATGTAACGATGCCAGATTGAATCTTCCACTGAGTACAGAGCTTGCTGCGGTGTTTAGGATCGTTGTCCTCCTGCAGAATCCAATCTTCATTTTTTGTGATGAAGCATCGTTTGGCAGATGGCAGTAAAGCCTTTTTGTAGATTTTTATCATTTTCTCGGCATTTAGGTTGTCAGTAAAGAGGTGCAAAGTGCCGAATCCCTGCTTTGATAAGCAGCCCCAAAGATGCACCTTTATTCCATGTTTTACGGTCCGCTGAACAAGCCTATTGGTGGAAGTTGACTAGGCTCGCGTGAGGACAGAACGTGCCCATATAGAACATTCATCAGTAAAAATGACATTTTCAAAATTTCTATCAATATTCTCATGCGCCCAAGCGAGTCGCTTTGTCACATGTTTTTCAGTCAACAGAGGCTTCTTCATTGTGTTGCGCCATTTTAGATGATGAGTACGAAGATGGGTTCGGATAGTTTCGTAGGATATATCTAAACCTTTTGCCATTAATTTTGCTTGTCCTTGCCGCAGTGTTAAAGCAGGATTCCGCGAAAACAGATTCACTATTCTTTTTTTATCCTTTTTGTTCACTTTTCCTATCGAGCCACGTTCTGGTAAATCATCGACATTTTTAGCCACTTTATATTGCTGTATCCACTTCTGTACAAATACCTTCGACTTCCTCATATATTTAGCAGCCGCTGATTGCGACATTTTGGGACCTTTCGGGCGGATGCAAAGGAACACAGCCTCGTAGCGCGACGCGTACTTAGCACTCATGGCGTTTAACGTGATTCTCTTTCAAAAGATCAACGACAACTAAATCTTTGTTGACAATGCATTAAGGACAAAGCTTCCGTCTATCGGCTCGCGAAGGAATTAGAGCGAAATCTTTTATTACCTGTCGGTGAAGTCGACCTCGCTCTTACTTGACAGACTGTATGTCGCCCAAATAACATTTTTCATTTTCTTTATACAATCGTGGTTGTGTCAGACGGCCAGTCCATAATATACGGTCAATTTGTCGATCATTTTTGCAGTGAGTTTACCTTTTCCAGAGAGTCTTTTCCTTTTTATTTTTTTTTCTGTCTTAGTTTCGCTATCGACCACAGTTGTTTTTACTAGTTCACGTAAACGGGTACCGTAAATGTGCAAACTATACAAAGTCAGTTTATATACAAAGACTTATAAATGTAGAAAGTATAAAGACAAGGAGATTACAAAGGGACTTGAAGCAGTTCCAGGTAGGCGCGTCACGCAGTTGCCAGGCAGGTGTACAAATCGAGCATGAGGGCCGGTCGCTTGAAACGCTGTATCTTCATTAGTTTTGCTCCGATCTACTTGGAATTTTGACACAATACTCTCGACATGTTGTGCATTCAGAAAAAAAAAAAAAAATGCAAAATAAATTTTAAAACTTATCTCGCCCCCCCCCCTTAAGCAAGGATGTAAAATTATCTGGACGTAGTCGATTAAAAAAGAAAATTTTTTTCACATAATGACGTCTTTTCGAAAATAAAGGTCATTTCTCTGCCTTCTTTTTTTAACTTTGGGAATTTTTTAAAAATAGTAAAAAAAAAAATTTTAAAAACCCCTTCGTCGAGACAATTTTGATAGTATACAAAAAGTCTGTACCAAATTTCAAGTAAATCAGTGCATTAGAACTTAAGATATTTTGTTAACCGTATCGAAAAAAATTGTTTTGAGAAAAACGCCTTCAAAGTTTGCAATATCATTTCGGGCAGTCTGAGTGGTTTAATGGTTTGTTATACTTACATTTTTTTTAATTAGCTATCCCTGCCTCAAACAGTGCTCCTTCCTTTATCTCAAAAGCTTCATTTTTGGCAGATCTTTCAGCTATATTGCAGTTCTGCTTTCTTTAGAAGTTTCGGAAGCTCGTATTTTGGATCGGTTGATACGCTGTTGATCTTGTTTACTGGCGAACGCATGGCATTCAGGTCCAATTTTTATCGACATTGTATCTAGAATTTCTAAAACCGGTAAAAAACCTTTATTAAAAATACAGGCAGCAATGTGGTTTGCTATTTCGATAGTGTGACTTTGATTAGGTATATGTTTAGGTGCAAAAGTTCAGATAAGCGAGTTCAACGATTCATTATTATTCTGTGTTTTTAAACCTAAACATCTTGTCAGTAAGCTTTCACACTCTTTCTTAATCACTACAGGATCACCATGATACAGGTCTATATCGATAATGCCCTCGAATGTTTTTAGTTGACTGGGATGAACGCAAATCTTAGTTTCTTTATGCTACTTCATCTTAATTAGCTGGTATGAATGCAAGCCTCATTTTATTGAATGCTTAAAAAAAATTATTCCTTAATATGATCTTAAAGATTATGATATTACCATGGGAAAGCCAAGGCAATTTCCTACAACGTTTTGCTGAAACATTTTTTTTAGTGACGCCTACTTTTCAAGATATCTAGCCGGTCACTGCTTGACCTGTATGTGACCTTCCAAAATCAAATTTTTCCAATGGTAAAGATCGCATCTGGACGTAAAATTGTCCGCCTTTTTTTATTTCTGGTGTCAAAATTGGTTGTTATAAAAAAATGGACTTGACCTTGAAATGGCCTTGAATGTCAAGGTTGAGGTCACGGCCCAGGTCGCAGTTGGATAGTCAGGGAAATTTCCGACAACTTAAAAGAACGGTTTAGGGCTTGTTGAAGACCCTGTATGTATGTAGGAAGCACTCAATCATTTTTCTAATTCCTAACTTCCTCACATGCTAGCTTATTCTCTCTCAAGTGTGCACATCACACTAAATCTTTAGCGTTTTATAATTGAAACTTAGCTGAGCCGCTGACTCATTCTAGTGGTACACATTTTCCCAGGTAAGCTGAAAGCAGCTCAAAATAATTTAGCAGTGAATTTCTCAGATTATTTTGCATAATAAATCCTGGTGGCATTATGAGTTAAGGCGTTGTCATCTGCAAGAGCTCTTCGATGGTCTACGCCAATAAAATTATTAGCAAGAAAAAACTTAATAAGAGATTAATAATATTTGAGCGTACAACCTTGCCACCTCAGAGAAGACAGTAAGGAAAGCAGGCAAAGTTATAACGTATAAAAGGTAAAATAACATGTTCACATAAGATATACACTGCATAAGGCTTCCTCCTGCAAGTGCAATTAGCTTCTTTAAAGTTTAATAGAGCCATCCCAGAAGCAACACAATTGAACACGTTAGAGCTACTATAGCCAAGAAAGCTGCAGGAGAGCTGTAAAACAAGAAGATACGCAAATCAGCTAAATGTTTAAAAGTTAGAACTGCAGATTTACTTACCTAATGATTCAAGAGCTGCTCCCACATTAGAAGTCGTCTCACTAACTAAACCAAGCATACTTCTGTAGCTCGCCGGCGTGGCGAGGTTAGAATACTCCACGCAACAACAAGGCTATATCTAACTCCGTCATAGCTAACGCGGATCGCGCCATCGGCACTAGGACGCTATGTACGTGACGTTATGCTACATATGTGCCACACTACCAGTGGAAAGTGTCTATACGGACCCGTACCGTTAAACTTCCGTGTACGGAAATTATGAAATTCATCAATAAGATGACAATTTCCGTAGGTTGAAGCTAATGCTGTAACAAACGCAGCTACAGAGTCGATTATAACCAATGGCGTGAACATTAATATCTTGAAGCGTTCGGCTAGCAACGCGTCGTTAGCAACTATCTCCAGATTCCCGTATTTACAATAAACCAGTATGCTAGAGCAAACCCCGTTTATTTTTTAGCTTGGAATTAAATGAAGTAGCTATCACCGCATTGTTCGATAGTGGATCAGTCCAATCTTACCTAGGCAGGGGCATAGGACGGGAAATTGGAAGAACCTTGCTGGCGCATCCCTGATCCGTCGAAGTGGCAGACGGAAATTCCATAGAAATCCAGGGAACTCTTGAAATAATCGTAGGTATTGATGGACTTACCAAGAGCCTGCCGTTTAGAGTAGCTGACAGTCTACAATATCAATGTATATTAGGTATCGACTTCCAGCGTTTATTTGGGTTAACGATCGACTTCAACTATGATTAATGGTAGACTCGAGGTGGGAAGATTTATTGGGTGTACAACTTTGCTTCCGCCGTTTTTTTCCGAAATTCGAGGCTTTATTGTAAAAAACTGGTTATACATTTATGATTCAAAGTATTGTCCATCGCTGGCCACTACTTTCTCCCATCTTTCGGGCAGCATACGAATCCCTCGTTGAAAAAACTAGTCATCTTTTGAATCGATCCACGAATCGATCCAATTTTTTACTTCTTCATAAGACCAGAAGTGCTGGTCAGCCAGGCCGTGTGCCATTGATCGAAACAAGTGATAGTCCAAGGGAGCAACGTCCGGAGAATACGGCGGGTGGGGTAGGACTTCCCATTTCAAAGTTTCCAAGTATGTCTTAACCACTTTCGCAACATGGGGTCGAGCATTGTCATGCTGTAAAATCACTTTATCATGTCTCTCGTTGTATTGTGGCTGTTTGTCTTTCAATGATCAGCTCAAACGCATTAATTGCGTCCGATAACGATCACCTGTGATTGTTTCAGTCAGTTTTAACAACTCATAATACACTATGCCAAGCTGGTCCCACTAAATACTGAGCATGACCTTGGAACCGTAAATATTCGGTTTGGCCGTTGACGTGGAAGCATGACCGGGATATCCCTATGATTTTCTGCGCTTAGGATTATCGTAGTGAACCCATTTTTCGTTCCCAGTCACAATGCGATGCAAAAATCCCTTCTGTCTTTGCCTTGCAAGCAGCTGTTCACAAACACACAAACGCCGTTCAACATCTCTTGGCTTTAACTCGTACGGCACCCGATTTCCTTGTTTCTGAATCATTTCCATGACTCTCAGGCGTTGAGAAATGGCTTGTTGCGTCACTCCTAATGATCCTGCCAATTCTTGTTGCGTTTGACACGAGTCTTGATCAAGTAATGCCTCCAATTCTGCATCTTCGAAAACCTTCTTTCTTCCACCACCATGCTGGTCTTCGACGTTAAAATCGCCGTTCTTGAAGCGTTGAAACTACTCTTGGCACGTTCTTTGACTAATAGCGGCCTCACCATAGGTATATGAGAGCATTCGATGAGCCCCAGTCGTAGATTTCTTTATATTAAAGCAGAAAATTAAAACCTCCCGCAAATGACGAAAATTTAGCTTGCAAGCTGACATGTTTAATCGAGAATAACTTTATGATGCAGACACAAATCGACTAATATTCCGATGGCGTTATGTTTACAAATACCTAAGCTTATTGTATGACATCTATGATCTATTTATTTCAACTACCACTTACCGCTACAGCCATCTATTGCAAAACGGCGGCAGCAAAGTTGTACACCCATTACGTTCGCGCTTGTTAGCAGTGCCAAATGAATGAGGTTTCACAATTACCCGCAGCTGGATTGCTACATGAGCGAAATACAGCAGGTTCATGGACAGTTGTAACTGCCGATATCATGGGATGGAAACTACCTTTTAAACGTGGCTTTAGGTACGTAATTGTTTGAGGACCTATTCAGACGCTGAAAATGTGCTACAGGCTTTAGAGGAGCTAGTGATAAATCGATGGAAATATTCGCAGTATCTTATTACTGATAATGGCACTGAACGGGGGTTAAGCAGTTGACGATGCTACCATACCAAGCACAAGTAAACTCTGTAGAACAAGCTAACCGCAAATTTTTAAATCCTTCTAATTTAATAACCTTACACATTTATTTTTCCTTTTACCACCTTTTTTTTTAATTTTTTTAACAATTCAACTCTCCATTTTACTCTCTATTATCCAGAAAGTGACAGGGCCTAACACAAAGAGGCTTATTCAGCTTCTATTGTAGTTTCCCTCTTTTTGAATAATATTCTTTCCTTTCGCTATTAATCCCTTTTTGTTTACCTGACTTTACAAATTATCCTCTAAAATAAAACGGTTTAGCGTTCCTGGCTCAAGCTTTTGGGGAAAACCTAGGCTCAAGAAGAAAAAATTACATAAATGTCAGTGACGTGCTTATTTATTTTTAACTTCGGAAGTCACATAATAAATACTATTTTTCAGCAAAGTAAAATCATCTATTATATTTTCTAATTTAGAAAATAACAACTTAATTTGATAAAAAAAAAATAATAAAATAAACTTATTATTCATAAATTTATTATTCAAAATTTAAATAATTTGACTTTATTAAAAATCTGCATTTTAATAGTCTTATGTCAAAAAAATTAAATTGTTTACATACGATAATTATTAACTAATTATAAACTTTTTAAATTCGAATTAAGCAATCAGCTGTTTGACAAAGTTAAAATCAAAGGTGCACGACCGACTAAACCCTGACACATAAATGATAAAACACAATAAAAACAATGCCAAAAAATATATTTCAATTTGCCCGACCCAAATATAACATTTTTTTCAATTGCCCCACTATAAAAACAAACTAGATAATAAAGAATACTGAGAAATCTATATCCCAGCAAGTGAAATTTGCATATTCTGATATTAAAACAAGTAAATCGTTTACTTATAATTTGCCCCACCTGAATATGATATTCTTTTTAATTTGCGACCCAATGGAAATCGAAAAACCAGATATAATCCAGGCTAATTGTATTAGGTGCGCAACTAAGTTCCCGCTGTTTATCAGTAGATGGTTCTAGGAGTAAGTAATTGTCGATTCCAGCATCCAAAACGTCATGAAGCAAGCTTAGACATCTGGTAAACAAATCGTTTTTGCACATTAGTGATTTTGTTTTGGCGTCATATACTTCTGGTTATGTGAAAATGTCTGATTTTGTGCCAAATAATCGTTATTTATTGGAAGCGTTGCTTTTCTTCTATTATTCGAAGAAAACGGCGGCTGAAGTAAATCGGGAGCTCCAAAACGTTTACGGAGATACTGCTATCAGTGAAACAACGTGCAGTGATTAGTTTCGTCGCTTTAAAGACGGCGATTTCGATATTGACGACCGTCCGCGTGAAGGAAGGCCAAAAACCTTTGGAGACGCTGAATAGGAAGCATTGCTCGACGAGGATCCAAGTCAATCGAAAAATAAGCGTGCTTCAGTATCAGGAGTTACCCATCAAGCCATTTAAATTTAATTGCATGCGTTAGGAATGATTTAGAAGAAGGTAACTTGGATTCCTTATGATTTTAAGCCAAGGGACGTTCAGCGTTGTTTCCTCGCCTGCGAACAACTACTCCAGCGGCAAAAAAGAAAGGGTTTTCTTCATCGCATTGTGTCAGGTGATGAAAAATGGATTATTACAACAATCCAAAGAGAAGAAAGTTATTAGGACTGCCTGTTCATGCTTCTACGTCGTCGACTCGGCCGAATATTCACGCTGCGAAGGTTGTGCTGTGTATTTGGTGGAACCAGGTCGGTATGATTT
The DNA here is from genome assembly GCA_949987625.1 of Chalcis sispes. Classification (NCBI taxonomy): domain Eukaryota; kingdom Metazoa; phylum Arthropoda; class Insecta; order Hymenoptera; family Chalcididae; genus Chalcis; species Chalcis sispes. The sequence goes on from OX465095.1 coordinate 49,742,536, forward strand.
ATTATGAGTTATTGAAACCAAACAAAATTATCACTGGGCAACGCTATCGAATTTAATTTATGCGAATAAGCCAAGCACTACGCAAAAACGGCCACAATCCGAGCAGAGTTACAAAAAAGTTATTTTACTGCATGACAACGCTCAGCCTCACGTTGCCGGACCTGTTAAAACTTGAACACTCAAATAGGAAGTCTTACCACACCCGCCATATTACCCAGATATTGCGCCGTCTGATTATCACTTGTTCTGTTTGATGGCACATAGTCTGATTAGCAATTGAGCTCATATGAAGATATCAAAAATTGGCTTGATTCGTAGATAGCTTTAAAAGACGAACACTTTTACTGTAACAGTATTCGAGCTTTTTTTGGTTAATAAAACCTTTTTATGAGCCACTTTCAGATCCCAAAATCATCGCTCTGAATAGTTACGCGTTTATTTCACCTATTTGCAATTGCACACATGTTTCATTATCTTAAGATGATTTGAGATTTCAGCGATATAAGGTATTGACTGCAAAGTCGATATTTCGATTAGAAAAATTACTGCCAACTGTTGGAGCAGCTATACAACACTCTTATAGAGCATACTTTCATATTTAAATGTGGCTTGGAAACAAAATAATTGCAACTAACTGGTTCTAGAAAGAAGTACTTGTCAGTAGTTCCAAAATACTTATGCCTTGTTTCACAGACATCTCAATCATACCTAAGGAGTTACTAAAACAATCTCTTGCAGCTGCAAAACCGATTGTTTAAGTAATAACACATCGTTCAATAAGTCCCGAGACTAACAACGGAAACAACATTTTTTTTCAAAAATCATTTTTATTCATCAATATAATCTCCTTTTAGAGTGATACAATCTTTCCAACGCCTTTCTAACATTTCTATACCATGTTTATACTAGGTTGTTCAAAAAGTTTTGAAAGCGGAAATGAAGATACTTTTTTTTTGTTGGTGAAATCACTTTTATTGCTCAGTATAATCTCCCATAAGTTCAATACACTTGGTCCAACGGTCTTCCAACTTGTTTATCCCGTCATGGAAGTGACATTCTGCAAGGCTTGCAAAATACTCCTCTACGACGGCTATAACCTCTTCGTTTGATGAAAAATGCTTCCCACGAAGGAATTTCTTGAGGTGTGAAAACAGCCAGAAGTCAGAGGGAGCTTAATCAGGCGAATAAGGTGGATGCTGCAACAATTCGTACTTTAATTCGGTTATTTTAGTGATAGTTTTTTGAGCTGTGTGAGCGGGTGCATTGTCTTGATGAAAAATGATTTTTTTCTTGTGCAAACCGGGTCTTTTTTCACTAATTTTTTCATCCAATTGGTCCAAAAGGTTACAATAATATTCAGAATTTATTGTTTTGCCAGTTTGGAGATAATCCACCAACAAAATCCCTTTTGCACCCCAAAAAACTGACGCTAACACCTTCTTCGCCGATTTCTGGACACGAACTCACTTCGGTGCCGAAGTGCCTGGTTGACACCACTCTTTAGCCTCTTGTTTTGATTTAAGGTCATGATGGTAGACCTAAGTCTCATCCATAGTGATGAATCGACGCAAAAAATCCTTTTTATCCTTTCGAAAACGCTCCAAATGTTGCTCAGAAAGTCGCATTCGAACGTGTTTTTGTTCCATTGTGAGCGAATGCGGCACCCATTGTGCACAGAGCTTTCCGAAACCCAAAACTTCATTTGAAATATGACTCAAACTGCCTACTGAGATATCGAGGGCCTCTGCTTAATCTCTCTCGGTCAATCGACGATTTTCCAAAACCACATCCTGTACTTTTGCTATGATTGCTGGTGTTGATGCACTTTTTGGACGTCCTGAGCGTGGATCGTCTTCAACGCTTTTTCGACTACGTCTAAACTCTAAAATCCATCGATGCACAGTTGAAAATAAAGGAGCAGATTCCTTTAACACTTTCACCATTTTTGTATGAATTTCCGTTGCTGATAAACCATCCAAAACAAAGAATTTTATCATTGCACGATATTCGATTTTTCCCATTGTAAAAAAAATACACTGACACGTCAACTTTAAATGGCTTGTAAACAAACAATGAATTGACAGATTGGAATGAAACTTTGGGTATGTTCATATAAAAGATAAAATATTATAATGGCGTAAAAATTTTGGTTCTTCTACTGCTCTATAGATGTCGCTTTCAAAACTTTTTGAACAACCTAGTAGAAGGATTTATCCTTTGCTTCAGAATAGGCTTCAGTTTCGGCAATAACCTCCTCATTTTTTTCCCTGGAGAATTTTTTTGAGATCAGCAAAGAGCCAGTAGTCGCTGCGGGCTAAATCTGGCGAATACGGGGGGTGGGGAAGCAAATCAAAGCCCAATTCATTTAATTTTGCCATTGTTTTTATGGACTTGTGGCATGGTGCATTGTCTTGGTGAAAAAGGATTTTTTTCTTCTTCATGTGCGGTCGTTTTGCTGCGATCTCCTCCTTCAAACGTACCAACAAGTCAATATAATAATTACTGTTGATCGATTTACCTTTTTCGAGGTAGTCAATGAAAATCACGCCATGTGCATCCCAAAAAACAGACTCCATGACTTTGCCAGCAGACTGCTGCGTTTTTCGACGCTTTGGACGGCTTTCGCCAGCCATGCGCCACTCAGGATTGCCGTTACGACTCCGGAGTGGAATTATGTATCCATGTTTCATCCGTGGTCACGTATCGACGCAGGAAATCCTTTTTATTGCGAGTAAATAGCGATAAACAGCTCCCTGAATCGTCGACTCGTTGCTGTTTTTGTTCCACTGAAAGCAATCGTGGCACCCACTTGGAAAAAACCTTTTTCATGCTTAATTTTTCATGAAGGATTGTAAATACGCTTCCAGATGATATCTATGTCGTTTCTGCAATCGCACGGACCTTCACTTTGCGATTTTTCATTACAATTTTTAACACTTCACTCACATTTTCCTATGTAACGGCTTCCAATGGCCTACCCGAACGTTCCGCATCGTTTGTGTCCGTACGACCACGTTTAAACTCAGCATACCAACGATAAATCGTTGGTTTGGATGCAGAGGAGTCCGGGTAATGTTTTTCAAGCCATTGCTGGGCTTTTACGGTGTTTTTACCCATTAAAAAACAATGTTTTATTAACATGCGAAACTCGCTTTTTTCCATTTTTCAAAAAAATTACAGTGACTTCACTCTCACCTCGATAACTCTGCTGTCTGTGATCCGATCGACGTGAAATTTTCACACGTTTGATGTAAAGGTTCGCACTCTATGGAAACGTGGACAGTTTGGTACTACTAGCACCATCTCTGGGTTAGTCTCAGGACTTATTGAACGATGTGTTAGGTGCGAATGTCGTAAACATGGACTGAAACGCACAGCATTGTGCATAAAATGTCAAGATTCCGACAATTGTCAGAATGTTGAAAAAATTTTGAAAGATTTTACTGATCCCGAAGATATTACAAATTAATTCGAGGAACCAAGTATTTGCTTGGGCCCTGAAAAAGAACAAACTAAGAAATTCAGTGATATTAAAGAAACTTTTGAAGATAATGAAGAAATTTTTCCTAATGGAGGGTAAGACGATGGCGATAAAACAATTAATTTGATAAAAAGACTATGATTAATTTAGTATTATACTGTTGTAAATAGAGGCATAAAAATTTATAAAAATAAAACATTTTTGAAAGAATAAATGATAATTATAAATAGTTTGTTTAAAAAACACATTTATTATAATAGACTATACAACAAAATAATTAAAGTTCCTTTTTTTTATAAGCTTATTAATCGAATTGAACGTTTATAGCAATAGTACACAAACACTAAGTTTCGGATAAAATTATAAAATACAGTTTTTTGTGTATTATTTCTCATAGAATTGAATAGTGTCATCAGTTATTTACATTTTTTAAAAATTTGAACAAATTATTAACAATCACTGAAAATTTCATTATTGCAAAAGTCATTTTTGACTTTTTTTGCATTTTCGAGCATATTTTTAAATTCTGAATGTATATTCTTATTTTATTAAAATCCATATATTAAAATGAAAAAATTGAGTCCCAGATGAATTCTCTACGACGATTTTCTGAAGTACAATTTTTATTTGAAAAGAAGTGAATTTCTCGGAAAAAGTAAATTTCCCCTGAAAAAAATGGAGGTTATTCTAGACGCAAGAAGATATAACTCCGCTGAATTTCATCAAAATTGCATTATTTTTGCGAAAACGAAAAATAAAAAACGAAAAAAAAAATATGCATTGCATTTATCTTGGATATTTGAGGTTATGTAAAAAAGTGACCTTAGCAAAAGTTATTAATTTTTGCATGATATACAACTTTTCTATCGGACTTTTTATTTTGACGCCAATTTTTGCCGGAAATAGCAATATAATGATAGTAGAATTTTTCACCCTATTTCAACCCCCCCCCCACCCCTCCCAAAAAAAACTACCCCTTAATTTCCCTACCGATGCTTTTATTTTTTTTATTCATTATAAGCCCCTTTACCATTTCTGAATGTTAAACTCTAGATAACAATTTCTTTTTATTAAAACTAGTATAAGTAGCCTAGAATAATAGAAGAGAATACCAGAAAATCTATATTCAAGCAGGCAAAAGTTGCACATTCCAAAATTAAAATATTGGGTGTACAACTTTGCTTCCGCCGTTTTGCAATAGATGGCTGTAGCGGTAAGTGGTAGCTCAAATAAATAGATTATAGATGTCATACAATAAGCTTAGGTATTTGTAAACATAACTCCATCGAAATATTAGTTGATTTGTGTCTGCATCATAAAGTTATTCTCGATTAAGCATGTCAGCTTACGAGCCAAATTCTCGTCATTTGCGGGAGGTTTTAATTTTCTGCTTTAATATGAAGAAATCTGCGACTGAGGCTCATAGAATGCTCTCAAATAGCTACGAGGGTAGTCCCAAAAGTACCCGACCTGACTTATTAATACAGGTAGTTTCAAAAAAACAATTACTGCGATTGACTATACCACCTTTTAACAACTTAATGTAAAAAATTCATATCGGTACGTTTATTATCATTTTTTTTACAGACATCCAAAGTAAACGCTCTTAGTGAATTTGTAAATATGGACAAAATTGGGCATCGTTATGTGATACAATACTTTCATTTAAAAGGTCCAAGTCCAACCGATATCAAAGCCGAGTTGGATTCTACTCTAGGAAAGTCTGCTCCTTCGTTTACAACGGTCAAATCTTAGGTAGCTGAGTTTAAGCGAGGTCGTACGAGCTGTCAAGATGAACACCTCAGCGGTCGACCGTGAGGTCATTACGTCAGAAAATGTGAAGAAAATCCACAAAATGGTATTAGATGACCGTCGACTAAAAGTGCGCGAGATAGCAGACATGGCAGGCATTTCAAAAAGTACTGTGCATCGCATTTCGACCAAAAATTTGGATATGAGAAAGCTGTGCACAAGATGGGTGCCGCGTTTGCTTACAATGGAGCAAAAACAGCAACGTGAGGATGTTTCCATCGAGTGTTTGACAATGTTTCGCAGCAATAAAGCCGAGTTTTTGCGTCGATTTATAACCATGGATCAAACATGGGTCCATCATTTTACACCTGAGACCAAGGAGCAGTCAAAGCAGTGGACTAAAAAGAGAGAACTGGCTCCAAAGAAAGCAAAGACAGTTCAGTCAGCTGGCAAGGTCATGGCATCCGTTTTCTGGGATGCGCGTGGAATAATATTTTTTGATTATCTCGTAAAAGAAAAAATAATCAACAGCGCATATTATGCAGTCTTATTGCAGCGTTTGAGTGATGAAATCAAGAAAAAGCGGCCCCATCTGACAAAAAGAAGTGTGGTTTCATCACGACAACGCACCAGTCCACACGTGCGTCATTGCGATGACTAAAATCCATGAGTTAAAGTTCGAATGGCTTTCTCACGCACCCTATTCGCCAGATCTGGCTCCTTTGGATTATTTTCTTTTTCGAATTTGAAAAAATGGCTCGGCGGCAAAAGATTTGCCAACAATGAAGAGGTAGAGTCTATGGTTAATAGGAATTTTGAGGAGCTTGACGGTTCCTACTAAGAAGCGGGTATCGAAGCTATTGAACGTCGTTGAAAAAAGTGTATCGAACTGAAAGGAAAATATAATGAAAAATAGAAAACATTTTCACAATTTTTTTACTGTTTTCTTTGTCGGGTCGGGTACTTTTAGGACTGCCCTCGTATGGTGAAGCCGCTGTTAGTGAAAGAACGTGCCAAGAGTGGTTTCAACGCTTCGAAAACGGCGATTTTAACGTCGGAGACCAGCATGGCGGTGGAAGAAAGAAGGTTTTTGAAGATGCAGAATTGGAGGCATTACTTAATCAAGACTTGTGTTAAACGCAACAAGAATTAGCAGGATCATTCGGAGTGACGCAACAAGCTATTTCTAAACGCCTGAGTCATGGGATTGATTCAGAAACAAGGAAATTGGGTACGAGTTGAAGCCGAGAGATGTTGAACGGCGTTTGTGTGTTTGTGAACAGCTGCTTGCAAGGCAAAGACGCAAGAGATTTCTGCATCGCATTGTGACTGGGGACGAAAAATGGGTTCACTACGATAATCCCAAGCGCAGAAAATTATGGGGATATCCCGGCCATGCTTCCACGTCGACGGTCAAACCGAATATTCACGGTTCCAAGGTCATGCTCAGTATTTGGTGGGACCAGCTTGGCGTAGTGTATTATGAGATGTTAAAACCGACTGAAACAATCACAGGCGATCGTTATCGAACGCAATTAATGCGTTTGAGCCGAGCATTAAAAGACAAACGCCCGCAATACAACGAGAGACGTGATAAAGTGATTTTACAGCATGACAATGCTCGACCCTATGTTGCGAAAGTGGTCGAGACATACTTGGAAACTTTGAAATGAGAAGTCCTACCCCACCCGCCGTACTCTCCAGACGTTGCTCCCTCGGACTATCACTTGTTTCGATCAATGGCAGACGGCATGGCTGACCAGCACTTCCGGTCTTTAGAAGAAGTAAAAAATTGGATCGATTCAAAAGATGACCAGTTTTTAACGCAGGATTCGTATCCTGCCCGAAAGATGGGAGAAAGTAGTGGCCAGTGATGGACAATACTTTGAATCATAAAAGTATAACCAGTTTTTTACAATAAAGCCTCGTATTTCGGAAAAAAACGGCGGAAGCAAAGTTGTACACCCAATATGTAAATCGTTTCCTTTTAATTTGACCAATCTAAAAATCACATTTTCATTAATTGAAACCCATGTCAAATAAAAATTAAAGGGAAGGGACGGAACTGCCGGCCAGGTACCTGCCAGACGTTGCAGCTAGCATTAGAAGCCTATAAAAATCAATCTTATCTAAATTTGTTAATGTTACTGGTCTAAAATTGTAACTAAAAGACTGTTTCGTAATTTGAAAATGTTTTTAGAATTTAACACTATATAAAGCGTATTTGCAACTGCTAGAAAAATAGTTACCAAAGCAAAGAAGATGATTTATGATTACTAATTCAATCTCAAAGCAAATGTTCAAAGTTATATGCCTCTGCTTTAAGGCATCAAAGCAAACGTCTTTTAAAATCGCGCACGGTGTTGAGCAAAGTTCGCCTTGGGATCGCAGCACATGATCGACTAATGCGGTCTTGCATGTTAAATCTTGTCGTCGGCTGTTTTTCAAAAATAACATTGGTTTGTTGCCCCATAAAATAAAATCCAGGGATGTTATAACAGGTGAACAAGCAAGCCAGTTTATAGGACCTCCTTGTCCAATCCGTTTACCATCGTAGTTTTCATTCAAGAAATTCCGTACGATCCGTGCAAAATGTGCTGGTGCACCATTGTGCTGGAACCACATTCTTCGTCGCGTCTCTAAATCGACACCTTCCATTAGCACTGGTAACAGATCTCTAATGAACTGTAAATAGGTATTCCTATCAACATTTTCTTCAAAAACGTAAGGACCAATTAAATAGACATTTACAATTCCACACCATACCATAAGTCTCCGACGTCTGTGATAATTGACTGTTCTATGCCAGTGAGGATTCTCGTCAGACCAATAATTGCAATTATGCCTTTTGAGCTCCCCGTCACTTTGAATTTTGGCCTCATCAGAAAAAAGCACAAAATTTAAAAAATCAGGATCATTTTCTATCATATCCAAAGCCGATTGGCAAAGCACAATGCGCTGTTAAAAATGATAAAACTGTAACTCTTGAATTAAAGTTATGTGATAGGCATGGTATCTAAGGACTTTAAGGATTCTCAAGAAGGTTCTTCTAGGTATACCGATTTCTCTCTCAACTCGGCGACTGCTAATTTAAGGGTCAAGATGAAAGATTGCAAGAACAGATACAACATCATTTTCGTCATATTCATGACGCCTGCATTGACGGACCAGCTGTCCACCACGAGCTCTTTGTGTTAACTGACTTATTGTTCTATGATTAGAATGTCTTCTATTAGGAAAGCATTCTGCGTACAGTCTTGCCGCAGCACGATAATTATTATAACTTTCCCCTAGAACCATTATGATATAAATAATATCATTGGGCTGATAGTCAGCCATTTTTTGTTCTGTTCGTCACGTTTGCAGAATTAAGATAAAATAATAATTAAAATTGCAAAAACTTATGAAAAGAAAAAAAATGAAGCGTCGAATGCAACTGATTATAAATGTACTTACTAAGTTTGGACGAAATGTAAAATTTAAAAAAATATAATTTATTTTGTCATTAAACAAAAAGTCACAAAAATCAAATATTCGTTTACGATTTTCACGATTTCAGATATTCAAAACATTCATGAGACTCGTAACTTTTCAAAGATAAGATAATTAACTTTTCCTAAAATATTTTCAAAGTCTACTTTCTATTTCAGCATTAATAATAAAGGTTTTTAGTATAAATAATAAAGTTGATTTTAAAATAACCTTAAAAGTTCGCTCAAATCAAATTAAAGTTTACCTTTATTTTTATTGTCTTTCCTATCTTGAAATCGACCGAATAATACTCTACCAAATGAATTTTACTAGCAGATTGAGTTTTGGCAAAGTAGAGTAGTGTTAGATGGTAAGGATAAAATTTAAGATGTGCAGGATACACGTAGGTAAAAGGGAAGATTAGCGGTTTGGGAAATAGAGGTTGATTTCAGAATCAAGAACAAAGGATTTTATTTCGAATTGTAAAGATGACCTTGAAATAATTATGAAAGTCAACTTCGACGTTGACTTAAAGTTTACACTTATCTTTATTCCTCTTTCCACCGCAAGCTCCACCCGCAAATGCCCTACTCACCTTTTCCTACAAGCGAGTAGAATTCTGGGTAGGCAGCGTAGTGATAAATAGTATTTGAGATCAATGAGGTGTATGGGTGTTGCAGAGAAAATGAGTGTGTGTTTTTTCTTGATGTTATTTGAAAACAAAATGGTGGTGTGATAGCTGATCTTCCAAAGCGCTTTGAAAAAAAAGTGAATTTTGATGGAAAATTTCCTAATAATACCACGCGACCTAATGGCCTAATTTGTGTGTAAATATGTTTAAAACATGTTTATCTAGTGGACCTCATAAGGTGTTTTTGAAAATTTAATTTTTTTTCCAAATTATACAGTTTTAAAGTCAAAAACTGTTTTTTTTCGCTAAAAAACTCGAATTCAAACACGTGTTCAAAATTTTTATTCTATTATATCTTAGTCACGTTAGCATGAAAACGCCTTTCAAGGTATTTGACATTAACTTTTGACCTCGTGGAGATCACAAGATAAAATTTTCTCTAAGACAAGAATAATGTAGAATTTTTTGTTCATTTCGATTCCAGCATGAAAAATAGGGTTTGGTGGTTGAAACTTGAGATTGAACAGATAATCTTAAGAGGAAAGGGATTGTGGTGGGTAGAGGGGGTTTTCGGGGAGGGGTGGTAATATTTAAAGGTCGGACATAGGGTTAGTAGGGTAAGTATTGTTAGTGCTTTAGATTAATAATAGATTAGTTTATTTTTTCTAAAAACCACGGTAATGTAGTGAAAATGCAAGAAACGGCTTTTTAAGATATTCGACCGTGATTTGTGACCTCTTGATGGTCATAAAACAAAATTTTGTTTGAAATAAATTTGATGAAAAATTTTTGCTCTTTCCGATTCTGACATGAAAAATAGGGATTTTCATTTAATTAATAAAGTTGACCTTTAACTGACCTTAAAGGTCAACTCCAATGTCAAGCTAGAGGTCACTATTATCTGACTCCCTATGCCTTCTTCAACTTTTGTCTAAAACTTTTTTCCGTATCTTGCTTAAATTCTGAGATATTTAGTTGGGGAAATTAAAATGGTGTACCATGTATATGTAATTTACAGCGTTTCAAACGTAACATGCCAGGCAACCGCTAGATCTTGCAGCACGCATCAAATTTTTATAGAAGACAACCATGGTAAAGTTTTCTAATGTTACCAACCAAAATTAAAACTGAGAGGCTGTTTTGTGTTGAAAATATGTTTTTGTAATTTTTCCTGCTAGCAAAAAAAAATTACAGGGGAAAAGGCAGGCACGTATGCACGGCGCCCGACAAATGTTGCAGCCAGCATTAAACGCCTATAAAAGCAGACCTTGGTTGCATTACTAAACGTTACGTAACCTAAATTAAAGCGATAAGGCTATTGAGATTCAAAAACGTTTTTGTAATTTGCGCTGCTAGCAAAAAAATATCATAGAGAAAAAGGCGGGTATGAATGCACGGAGCATGACAGACATTGCAGTCAGAATTAAGGGAGTGTCATGAATTAGAGCGCAAAAAAAAAGTTTTTTTTCGAATTTTTTTAGATGATAAAAAAAAGAATGACACTTTTAAAATTTTCAGGATATGTTTTTCTATATTTCGACAATAAAAAGCAATTTTTTTTTTCCAAAATATATATATACATCAAAAATATAAACAGCTTGTGAGGCGCCGCGCAGCCCGATTTTCCGTGGCCTGTACACGATGCCGTTCGTAATTTTTATTTGAAACAAAAAAAAACGGTGGCATATTTATTTTAATACTTTTATTTCTGAATGAACTAAAAAAATTGGAAGAAACTTGAAAAATTTTAAATAATATAACGTTTTTAAAAAAAAAGTCATGTTTTTGAAAAAAAAAAATTCACTTTAACATTCAATAAAAATTATTTGAAAATGCATTGCTTAGAATATTATACGTTCATTCAGAAGAAAATTTAAATGTGAGTCTAACAAGCTTTGTTTTATTTGAATCGGCTAAAATCTTCTTTAGCTTCTTTGCTTTGTGATTAAAAAATGTTTTTCGTTATTTGCCCAGCCTTTGCAATAGCCTTTTAGCTTTAATTTAAGTTAAGTACCGTACAATAATTTGACTTTAGTCATATTTTATGAGCGTTTAAAGCTGTCAAAATGGCGGTTTTTATTAAATATCATTATGTAAAACTTCATCATTTTTTTTCTTGACAAGTTTGAACTTGAGAAAATTTATAAAAATAATATTTAAAATAATCAAAACAATATACATGAATTTTTTCGAAAGTTTCCGAGCCATTTTTAGATTTTTCAAAAAATATTCAATTTTTAAAATTCGAAATTCACTTAAAAACTTCTGGCGCAATTTATACGTATTCTTTTAATAATTCTGAGCACTTCTTGTTCTATAAAACTTTTTCGTAAAGCTTATACGTTTTGAGAGAAAAATTATCAATGTATTTATTACATAATGGATAAAAATTTATAATGGTTTGAAGGTATACAAGTACCATAATTCTCATTATATTACTGCGAATAATACAGTCTGTCAAGTAAGAGCGTGGTCGCGTTAATTTATAAAAAAATTTATTTGATAAAACTTTTATATTTATATATACATTGTTCACATTACAAACAATGATGCAATTTGGTCAATAATGTGTCCAGTCACCACCGGCGTCGATAATATCCTGGCATCTCCGAGGCATGCTTTCTACTAATTTGACGGCGTATTCTAGTGGCAAGGATCTCCAGATCCGACGAATTTCGTAAGACAACTGCTTCAAAGTGTATGTGCGTCTTCCACGAAGCTTTCGTTCAATATATCCCCACACATTTCCAATAGGGTTTGCATCGGGCGACTGCGACGGCCAATCCAATGTAACGATGCCAGATTAAGTCTTCTACTGAGTACAGAGCTTGCTGCGGTGTTTAGGATCATTGTCCTCCTGCAGAATCCAATCTTCATTTTTTGAGATGAACCATCGTTTGGCAGATGGCAATAAAGCCTTTTTGTAGATTTTTATCATTTTCTCGGCATTTAGGTTGTCAGTAAAGAGGTGCAAAGTGCCGAATCCCTGCTTTGAGAAGCAGCCCCAAAGATGCACCTTTATTCCATGTTTTAGGGTCCGCTGAACAAGCCTATTGGTGAAAGTTGACCAGGCTCACGTGAGGACAGAACGTGCCCGTATAGAACATTCATCAGTAAAAATGACATTTTCAAGATCTCTATCAATATTCTCATGCGCCCAAGCGAGTCGCTTTGTCACATGTTTTTCAGTCAACAGAGGCTTCTTCATTGTGTTGCGTCATTTCAGATGATGAGTACAAAGATGGGTTCGGATAGTTTCGTAGGATATATCTAAACCTTTTGCCATTAATTTTGCTTGTCCTTGCCGCAGTGTTAAAGCAGGATTTCGCGAAAACAGATTCACTATTCTTTTTTCATCTTTTTTGTTCACTTTTCCTATCGAGCCACGTTCTGGTAAATCATCGACATTTTTAGCCACTTTATATCGCTGTATTCACTTCTGTACAAATGCCTTCGACTTTCTTATATATTTAGCAGCCGCTGATTGCGACATTTTGGGACCTTTCGGGTGGATGCAAAGGAACACAGCCTCGTAGCGCGACGCGTACTTAGCACTTATGGCGTTTAACGTGATTCTCTTTCAAAAGATCAACGACAACTAAATTTTTGTTGACAATATATTAAGGACAAAGCTTTTCTCTATCGGCTCGCGAAGGAATTTGAGCAAAATCTTTCATTACCTGTCGGTGAAGTCGACCACGCTCTTACTTGACAGACTGTATAACTAAATAGTTGTATGATTCAACCATAGACACCTTTTATTCTTTTGCCAATTTGAAATTTGCTGAAGAATTTTGTTTTTAATAAGTTCAATAATGTTCTGTTTTTTGAGTTTTAGAACATACTTTTTTGATTTCATAAATAAAACTAAGATAATACAAAAAAGTTCGATTGTGTAAAATTTCTAAAGACATATATTGCACGTTAGAAAATATATTTGTCTACAATCAATCAAGTTTTAATTAGTTTTTTTTATACTGTGATAGGTGGCTTATCGAGATTAGGCTACCTGCCATGCAGCGCGAGATAGAGTTCGCGGCGCGACTATACACGGCGTTATCGATCAAGCGATCGATGGCTTGATGCGGCAAAAGGCGCGAGAATCCGCGGCGTACCGAAACGCGGCGCTATCGACCAAGAATCGATAGCGCTACGCGGGAAAACCGATAGGCAAGAGGGGAAAGAGGAGCCCTCCCCTCAAGCCTTCTTCTCGTTCCGCCAAGGCTACGTGCAAGACGCGCTTCAATTTAGACAGAGAGTTTTTACGCGATTTTTCGAGGAAGTTTGCCGCCGTTCCGCAGCAGAGTAGCAGAGGACAATTTTGCCGATCTCCGATAAAGTAAGTGGCCACTTCATCGCGATAATTAGTTCGCGATTTAGAATAATTATATTTAGTTTCCTGACGTGTTTGCGATTGCGTCAGGCATATATAGATATAGAGGAACGTACGTGCGAGACCGCGTAAATCTAAATCGATTAGGCCGTGCGAGTGCGAGGGAGAGGATCGATCTCTCTCTCGTACTATCATAGAATAGGCGTAAGAGTGAGAGAAAGCCACTCTTATTCGTACAATCATCGAGCACGCAGTTGAGCGAGAGGAACGAGCTCTCTCACTCAACCATAGACTGCAGCGTCGAGTGACAAAAACGCTCTCACTCGAGCAGTCATAGACTACGGCGGTATAGAGGGAGAACTGCTCTCTCTATATCCGTCGTCCATAAACTACACGTGTGTGTGTAGTCGCGCGAAGCGAAAAGGGTGCGCCTGCAGTGCGCACCTCGAGAATTAGTATTGCGCGTGAGGCAATACTAATTGCTCTTCGCGTAAACGGACCTCTTCGCCATATTTATTACGTTTTTGTATGATTTTGTCAGATTTCTCATAAAATAAGCGTTAAGCACTGAACCGGTGCCGTTTATTTAATTTATTTTCTACAGCTTCCCTATCCCGAATACCGCCGCCTCCACGGGTGTGCCAATCTAGCATTGGCACACAAACTGAGCAGCCGAGCCCGGTGAAAGCAACACCGGCAGCAGGGCTTTAGGCAAGGCCCCTCACACACAAGAGAAATAAAGCAGGACCAGAGGAAGGTCCTGCGTTGCTAACGGGCCGTAAGCAAATTATCCCCGTTACAATACAATATATATATATAATATATTATAAATAAGAACCTTGAATAAGTTCTCACTGTTTCTTGAAAACTTAAAGTTCAGTGTATGATAGTTCACTTTAGTGTAAACAAAGTAATTTTTTATTGGTTCTGAAAATGTCTACTTTTGTACCAAATAAAGTGTACCAGGCTGTTTAATAAGTTTTGCGGTTAGATAAGAAAAACACAATTTTATGGTTTGAAATACACTTTATTATTCAGTATAGTCTCCCTGAACATCAATACACTTGTTCCAACGAGATTCTAATTTATGAATTCCATCCCTGAAGTGAGAATCTGGAAGGGCTGCAAAATACACTTCCACATCTGTTATGACCTATCATGTGATGAAAAACGCTTTCTACGCATGAATTTTTTTAGGTCTGGAAACAGATGGAAGTCGCTAGCGGTCGAATCTGGCGAATGCGGTAGATGCTTTAACAATTCGAACTTTAATTCATGGTTTTTAGCCATTATCAAAATGCTCTTGTGACACGGTGCATTGTCCTGATGAAAAAGGATTTTTTTCTTCTGCAAACCGAGTCTTTTTTCACAAATTTTTTCCTTCAGCTGGTCTAAAAGGTTACAATAATATTCAGAATTTATTGTTTTACCAGTTTGCAAGTAATCCACAAACAAAATTCCTTTTGCCTTCCAAAAAAACTGATCCAAACACCTTCTTGGCCGATTTCTGGACACGAAGTCGTTTCGGAGCCGAAGAACCAGGTTCACACCACTCTTTAGCCTCTTGTTTTGATTTAAGATCATGGCGATAAACCCAATTCTCATCCATAGTGATGAATCGACGCACAAAATCCACTTTATCCTTTCGAAAACGCTCTAAATGTTGCTGAGAAAGTCGCATTCTCGTGTGTTTTTGTTCCATTGTTAGTAAATATGGCACCCATTGTGCACACAGCTTTTTGAAACCCAATACTTCAGTCAAAATATTGCTTACACTGTCCAATGAGATGCCTGGGGCTTTTACTAAATCTCTTTCAGTCGCTTGACGATTTTCCAATACGATATCCTGTATTTTTTCTACGATTTCTGATGTTGTTGCTGTTTTTGAACGTCCTTAACGTGGATCGTCTTCAAGGCTTGTACGACCACGTTTAAATTTAGCAACCTATCTTTCTACTGTACTAATTGAAGGCAAAGAGTCCTTATACACTTTCAACATTCGTTCATAAATTTCCTTTGCTTTTAAACCTTCCAAAAATAAAAATTCAATCACGCACGATACTTGATTTTTTCCATTGTAAAAAATACTGTGACTGAATGGCTTGTCAACAAAGAATGAATTGACAGATTGAAACAAAATTTCACATACGTTCATATGAAGAATGTACCAATATAACAAAATAAAATTTAGGCTAGTAGCAACACTCTTTTTTATCGATCCGCAAAACTTATTGAACAGTCTGGTATTTGCGGGGAATTTTATCGTACTATTTTATTCAAAAGAAATTTGCAGCTGGAGCACATAGAATTCTTGTTGATACTTACGGTAACAATGCTCTGTTGGATACGACTTGCAGAGACTGGTTTCGACGCTTCAAAAATGATGATTTTGAACTTGAGGATGAAGAACGTTCTGGCGCACAGAGAAAATTTTAAGACAAATAATTGGATGAATTACTTGATCAAGACCGATGTCAGACGCTAACAAAACTTAGAAAAATATTACATGTAGATGAGTCGATAACAGTTTCAAAACGTTTAAAAGTGTTAGGAATGATCCAGAAGCAAGGATATTGGGTGAATTGAAATCGAGTGACGTCGAACGGCATTTCCTCACGTGTGAACTACTGCATCAACGGCAGAAAAGAAAAGGTCTTATGCACCGTATCTGAACTGGCGATGAAAAGTCGATACACTACGATAATCCAAAGCGTAGAACATCGTGGGGTAGGTCCGACCATGCATCAACATCGTTCGCAAAACCAAATATCCATGGTTCGAAGCTTCTTCTTTGCATTTGTTGGAATCAGCAGGGTGTCATTAATTATGAGCTGCTCAAACCGAATGAGATTATCACGGGAGATCGCTATCGTCTTTAATTGTTGCGTGAGTCGAGCCCTAAAAGAAAAATGGCCGCCATACGAGCAGAGACACAACAAAGTGATTTTGTTACATTACCACGCTCGGTCTCATGCTGCAAAACCAGTGAAAACCTACCTGAAAACGCTTCAATGAGAAGTTCTACCCGACCCACCATACATACCTAAGATAGCCCCTTCTGTCTGGCTGAGAAGCGCTACCATTCTTACGAAGATACTAAAGAATGGATCCATTCTTGGATAGCCTCAAAAAACATATCATTTTTTCCACGTGGAATTCATATATTGCCATGAAGATGTAAGAAAGTGGTCTCTAGTGATGGGCAATACTTTGAGTGAAAATTTGTTGTGCCTTATATTTAAAATAAAGCTTTTATTTTGTAAAAAATATATCGAAAACTAATTTAAGTTCCTAATATAAAGGCTTTTTCAAACGAGTTTTAAAGTTTTACTTGTAGAATGATAGCAATATAGACTAACAATGCCTAAAAGAAGTAGTTGTAGTAATAGTATAAAAACTCGCTATGATGAAGTTGAAACTGCGAAATCTGAGGATTATTATGTTTCTGTAATACCAACTAATAATTATTCTGGGGAATCTGATTCTTGTCCGGAATCAGACAGTGATTAGTTCGTTATAGATTCGTACACTAATTCACAAAAAAAATTAGAGGAAAATTGTTGAAGAGATGGCGCGCTGTACTTTCACTCTCTTTTTCCCTTTGACTTTTTTGGGCGCCCGAAGTGCTTGAGTCCAGTCGGCTTATATAGTTTCCAGAGAGCGAACGCTTAAGATACCTTTCAACTAATTTAGTTTTGTATCGCGATTTGCACTTAGTGCGAAATATATAAATAAAGAAACAATTATTAACTTTAATAGTGTGCGTTTAATTCATTGATTCAATCTGAAATGACATCACCATCCTACAACGTTAAAAAAAAATTCTGTTTATAAATGGGTTGATGACGAAACAAAATATAATGAATCTTTAGAAAATGAAATATTTTTTAAAAATAGCGATCGTAAAAAAATATTAGGTAGTTATTTGACTGAAATTTTCGAATTTTTCTTTTATTTTGAACTTAGTCATATTATTGACTGTAGTACATCATATGGATATGAACTTTCTCTGGATGACTTTAACAATTGTATTAGGATTTTAGTTTTTAATAGCTTCAACAAAAGATTGGCTCAACGAGACTATTGGTCTTAAGATGAATTTTTGCGCGCTGAAGCAGTAGCCTCATGCATGAGTATAAAAAAATTGAAATCAATTAAATCTAAAATAAAACTACGAAGATGAATCAAATATAAACGGTTATTTCTTTTTATGTATTATATTGAATAATATCACTAAATATTATATAGTTTATGTAAATTTTATATGAAGACGCATAATAAAATTTGAATACAAAACAACAATATAATATTTCACGCTACGTACACACCGCATCGCGGTTTAATAGCTTCAAAACGGATCTCAATCACTCCCGCACTCTAATTACGGCATAGATAGATAGATATTTATTCGTATTCAAATACAAAATAGGTACATAAAGTATATAAAAATAAAGTTTCGTAAAACAAAGATATTGCACCGATGATATCACAGTCTATCTTCAAACTAATAATACTGATACATGATACCGTAAGTTGAATAAAAACAAAGTCATATCACAGATGTCATAATAAGAATAAAAAAATGTACGAAATCTATCATTCAAATACACATAATAATATAAAATAAAATAAAATATAAATACAATAAAATTCAATAATGAAACACCTCCATCATTGAGGCACTCTTCTCTTATTTATTCCTTAAATATTGGCATACAATTAAAAACGGAGTAAAGGGGAGGATGAATAATAATTAAATAATTAAATTAACACATAAAAATAAATAGAATATTATTCAAGTTCGGTAAGGTGTCTTTTAATAGCTTTTTTTAATCTATTTAGATACAAAAGGTTTCGTAACTCAGCAGACAGAGAAATTCATAAATGCGCACTTTGATCCTGGCACGAGCGTTTGCCAGTCTCATTGCGTATCAAGGGAATATTGAGTTTTTTTTTCTCTCCTTTCAAAGAACCCCTGGGCAAATATTTAGAGAGTTGTGTAACGTCTGCAGTCGATTTTTCTGTTTATGAGAAGCATCTAGCATGACTACTGAGCAATAGTCCATATCAGGAAAGAGCAGCGCCTCGGCAAGCCTCTTACGCAGTTCCTGGATGGTATACTTCCAAAAGAATCGCAAACAATAAAAGACTATTAAATTTTTTAGTAATAATGTCTACGCGTGGTTTCCGTGATAATTTAGAGTCTAAAACCATCCTAAGACTTAAGATAGTGTTAGAGGAAGGTATGGAAACTTCATTTCGAAGATCAATAGAGGAATGCTTCTTATAAAATTCACTAATATACCGTGGAGCGCCAAAATAGATGGTCTTAGTTTTTCCAGCATTGAGCTTTAAAGAGGTGCCTGCAGCCCAATTTGACACCGCCTTAGCTACACGCCAAATCGCCTTCCTGTCCTTATCAAGACGCTGAAAAAGAAATTGAGTGTAGATTTGCAAATCGTCCGCATATAGGACATGCTAAATGCTTCTAGAGTCGAGTACGTCGCATATATCGTTTATGCACTGACAGAATCATAGAGGTCCAAGGACAGACCCCTATAGTACACCCAGATTTGTGTTTAGCCAGCTAAAGTTGCCGGCTGATGATGTAACTACTGACTGTAGTCTACCGAAGAGGTAAAAGTTAAAACACTCAAAAGCCGTCCTGGTAAACCCCATAGGTCTTAACCCTTTCGCTACTACGGGTGACTATAGTCACCCGCCAGAAAACGCCGCTTATACACAACGGGCCGTTCCACGCAAGGCACTCCGCGGCGAGGACCGCCGTAGCGAAAGGGTTAATTTTTCCAGTAATCGTATAGGCAGTATAGTGCCGAAAACTTGACTGAAGTCAAATAACAGTAATATCGTCACCATCTTTTTATCAATACCATGTCTAATATTCTCTGCTTGTTTTAGTAAGGCGGCTTGCGTAGAGTGGTAAGGTCGAAAATCAGTTTGAAAAGGGTCAAAAATGCGAGAGACTGCCAGATACTCTTGCAATTGTTCATAAGCTAGTTTTTCCAGTACCTTTGAGAGAGTATACGAAATCAAAGAGATAATGTGCGCTCTTATCGATTCGCTAGGAAAAACACTACTTAAAAAAGAGTAATTGAATAGCTCCACCAGGTAATATCCAATGACCGTGAGTGTATTAACGATGATATTTAGTGGAATGTCGTTAGCTCCCCGTGTCTGCGATGAGAAGTGAGAGACTGCAAGAATAACATCATTGATATTAACATTTTTAAATAAAAAACCGTCTATAGCTGAGCTTTCAATGATTTTTCGACGCTCCACTCCATCATTCTGGGAAGACTCTGATACACCCACAAAGTGCTCATCAAGATCATTTGGAAGAAAACCATTCAACCCTTCTACATGCTCAGGTAAGTGTCCTACGTAGCTTCTTCCAAGCATTATTGTTAGCAAGAGCATCAAACAGTCTATTGTGATAGTAAGTTGTTTTCGCATTCTCTGTTCGTTCGTCTGTAAGTCTTCGAATGTCTTGAAATTCCTCAAATTGTGTCAGATTGCTTGTGCATTTAAATCGACGATATATTGCGTCACGTTCTTTTATACAAAGGAGCTAACTCTACATCAACCAACGAGAGTCGATCCTTTTTTGGTTTAACTAATTTTATACGAGCAAGCTCGTCTTCAGCTGCCATTAAGTTATTGCAGAAAAAACTCAGTTTCCTGTCTAAGTCACTGTTCTCGTTTTAAAAAGTTCTCGACCAATCACAGCCAACTAAAAATAAAGTCAAAGCATCAGTGGAATATTTTCAAAATTGCGATAAGTGAATGAGCTATGAATCGGTATAAAATTATTGATTACAGTAATAACGTTGTGCTTGCTCTAAAATGGAGCCGAAATATTAAGGAGGGAGATACACTTAGGATTTTACAAAATTGATTTTTATTTTGCATTTTCTAAACATTTTCTAGTGCATTTCAATAAAATTCTATGAAAATTTCAGAAAAAACCGACTGTTATTCATGGAGATATACAGTCAACAGAGGCTTCTTCATTGTGTTGCGCCATTTCAGATGGTGAGTACGAAGATGGGTTCGGATAGTTTTGTAGGATATATCTAAACCTTTTGCCATTAATTTTGCTTGTCCTTACCGCAGTGTTAAAGCAGGATTCCGCGAAAACAGATTCACTATTCTTTTTTTATCTTTTTTGTTCACTTTTCCTATCGAGCCACGTTCTAGTAAATCATCGACATTTTTAGCCACTTTATATCGCTGTATCCACTTCTGTACAAATGCCTTCGACTTTCTTATATATTTAGCAGCCGCTGATTGCGACATTTTGGGACCTTTCGGCTGGATGCAAAGGAACACAGCCTCGTAGCGCGATGCGTACTTAGCACTCATGGTGCTTATAGTGATTCTCTTTTAAAAGATTAACGACAACTGAATCTTTGTTGATAATGCATCAAGGACAAAGCTTCCCTTTATTGGCTCGCGAAGAAATTAGAGCAAAATCTTCCATTACTTGTCAATGAAGTCGACCACGCTCTTACTTGACAGACTGTAGAAGTTTGAACGGAGCCTTCTCTAGCGCATGATAGTAGGTAGGTAGCGGCAGCTGTGCGCTTAACTACCTTAGGGATTACAAAGGCCTTTAATTTACCTATGTATAGTATAGTGTGTGTGTATATATATATATCACAGTGTGTCCCATGGAAAACGGAGCTTTTTCAAAATAAAGACAAAAACTCAATATTCCGGCAAATCTCATTTATTTCATTCAAAATAGTCTCCTTTTGAATCAATACAACGTTTTGCACGATCAATTAATATATCGAATGAGTTTTTGAGATCATTTTTATCCATCGACTTTAGTATGTCGGTCGTCGCTCTTTGGATGGCCTCTACGTCGGCATAACGTTTTCCTTTCATAGGCAAGTGCAATTTGGAGAACAAGTATAAGTCGCACGGAGCCAAATCTGGCGTGTACGGTGAATGGTTGATGGTTAAAATGGAATTTTTGATCAAAAAATTTGTGATCAAGTTCGATCGATGAGACGGGGCATTATCATGCAACAAACGCCAGCTCCCTTCTTCACGGTATTGTGGCCGCACACGACGAATACGGCTGAGCAAACGCTTCATAACACCAAGATAAAACACAGCAGTAATCGTTTGACCATGTAAAACGAATT
This sequence comes from Chalcis sispes, assembly GCA_949987625.1. Taxonomy (NCBI): domain Eukaryota; kingdom Metazoa; phylum Arthropoda; class Insecta; order Hymenoptera; family Chalcididae; genus Chalcis; species Chalcis sispes. Next base: position 49,764,378 of record OX465095.1, read on the forward strand.
CACGATGAATAATACCCTCCAAATCGTAGAAACAAATCAACATTGTCTTCACTTTTGACTTTTCAAGACGACTCTTTTTCGGATTGGGCTCAATTAGGTGCTTCCATTTAGCACTTTGACGCTTGGTTTCGGAATCATATTGAAAACACCATGTCTCGTCACCAGTCACAATTGAATATTTCAAGTTTGGGTCCTTTTGACTCCTTAATTAAATCCTTACAATGTTAAATTCGGAGCAATTTTTCGTAGTCGGTCAATTTGTGTGGAACAAAGCGTGCACACACCTTCCGTAGATTCAAATGATCGGTCAAAATGCGATGAATTGAATTTTTGGACATATTCGATTCCATTTCCATGTATCGCAATAAAGATTTTGGCTCATTTTTTATAAATTCACGCACTTTTACAATGTCACTTTGCGTAACCACGGTATTCGAAGAACCTGGATGAAGGGGACAAATGGGAAGTTGCCTAAAGTAATCACATAATTTTGAGATGAGTGCAGGGAAAAAAATAATAAAAATACGTATTGAATCAGTGAAGTGGTCATTTTTATTTAAAATATTGGGTTTACAACTTTGCTTCCGCCGTTTTGCAATAGATGGCTGTAGCGGTAAGTGGTAGTCAAAATAAATAGATCATAGATGTCATACAATAAGCTTAGGTATTTGTAAACATAACGCCATCGAAATATTAGTCGATTTGTGTCTGCATCATTAAGTTATTCTCGATTAAACATGTCAGCTTACGAGCCAAATTCTCGTTATTTGCGGGAGGTTTTAATTTTCTGCTTTAATATGAAGAAATCTGCGACTGAGGCTCATCGAATGCTCTCAAATACCTATGGTGAGGCTGCTATTAGGGAAAGAACGTGCCGAGAGTAGTTTCAACGCTTGAAGAACGGCGATTTCAACGTCGAAGACCAGCATGGTGGTGGAAGGAAGAAGGTTCTCGAAGATGCAGAATTGAAGGCATTACTTGATCAAGACTCGTGTCAAACGCAACAAGAATTGGCAGGATCATTGGGAGTGACGCAACAAGCTATTTCAAAACGCCTGAGAGTCATGGGAATGATTCAGAAACAAGGAAATTGAGTGCCGTACGAGTTGAAGCCGAGAGATGTTGAACGGCGTTTGTGTGTTTGTAAACAGCTGCTTGCAAGGCAAAGACGGAAGGGATTTCTGCATCGCCTTGTGACTGAGGACGAAAAATGGGTTCACTACGATAATCCCAAGCGCAGAAAATCATGGGGATATCCCGGCCATGCTTCCACGTCGACGGCCTAACCGAATATTCACGGTTCCAAGGTCATGCTCAGTATTTGGTGGGACCAGCTCGGCGAAGTGTATTATGAGTTGTTAAAACCGACTAAAACAATCACAGGCGATCGTTATCAAACGCAATTAATGCGTTTGAGCCGAGCATTGAAAGACAAACGGCCGCAATACAACGAGAGACATGATAAAGTGATTCTACAGCATGACAATACTCGACCCCATGTTGCGAAAGTGGTCAAGACATACTTGGAAACTTTGAAATGGGAAGTCTAACCTCACCTGCCGTAAACTCCAGACGTTGCTCTCTCGGACTATCACTTGTTTTGATCAATGGCACACGGCCTGGCTGACCAGCGCTTCCGGTCTTATGAAGAAGTAAAAAATTGGATCGATTCAAAAGATGACCATTTTTTTTAACGCGGGACTCGTATGCTGCTCGAAAGATGGGAGAAAGTAGTAGCCAGCGATGGACAATACTTTGAATCATAAATGTATAACCTGTTTTTTACAATAAAGCCTCGAATTTCGAAAAAAAAACGGCGGAAGCAAAGTTGTACACCCAATATTGTTTAGTTTAATTGAAGATTTTTAACATACACATATTACGTTTTAAAAAAAATGACAAAACCTGGCTAGGGAATAACTATTAATGGTAAATATTTTCGAAGTGACCCCCATCTGAACGTGCACTATGTGTGTGTGTGCGTGTGCGTGTGCGTGTGCGTGTGCGTGTGTGATATTTTTGAGTAGCAGCTGCTTTCGGAACAGTTGCTGGTGAGACATCGTGCTGTGTACACGTTTTACTCTCGCCTTGCAAAGTTTTTCTATTCGAAATCAATAAAAGTGCATGCAAAATGGAAAGAAAAAGTTCAAGAGAAGAGCGAAAGACTCGTTCGGTTTATAAATCAAGATCGAGGAAAAGGAAGTAATATTTTTATTCAAAAACTGCGGAGGCTGACGATGACGTTGCTAGTACGTCAGCAGAAAAATTAAATCATCAAGACGCATACAACGTATCAAAAACTGGCGCTTCAATCAAAGCGTTTGAAAGATCGTGCCGAAAACGTTATTTGCGAGCCTTAGTACTGTCAGCATATACGCTACCTTCACATTCGATGAGGGTACACAAGGGCTATTATTCATTTTGGATACGATGGGGATTAAATTGGGATCGCACGCATACGAATATGCGAAGCAGGAAGATTGCAATCGAATCGGCTTAGCTAACTGTCGTTCATTAGACAGCACTTGGTAAGCAAGAATAGCTTGCTGATGTCGTAAAATTTCTACTGAGACCGCCAACAAAGAAACGGAAGAAACATTTTATCGTGCTGAAGTAGACGATTCACTGTAAGTTGAAAAACAATTTTTATTTGCATGTAAATCGTTCTCAAAAGTTTAAACGCGTTTTTCTCAAAACGATGTTTTTAAAATCGGTGATCACCGTAGCTCAAGAACGGCTAAACTTATCGAATTGAAAGTTTGTATACTTTTTCTATATATATAAATCCCTAGTTCGTACAAAGGATTTCTTTGTGCAATGAATATTTTTTTTTATAGCCAAAAGTGTGAGCAAAATTTTAGTTGAAAACAAAATTTTGACTTTCAACATCCGCCATTTTGTGAAAAATGAAAATTTCTGAAAACCTTTCGTTTAACCAGAGCATTATACAATTATCTAATGATCCCCTATTTTTTTTTTATGTTAGATGATAGTCATGAGCAGCGGTGATCACCGCAAAACAGTCTTCTTTTGTGGATCCTCTGCAAATGTACTATATCTTGCACGTTTTTAATATTTTGTCATAAAATTATTAGATATAGCTAAGATATATATCTTTCATATGCATAAAAATTTGTTTTAATTTATTTGTATATTTCGGCAAAAAGAAATTCCCGAAAAAATGCTTTTTTTTAAGCTCAAAATGTATCTCCTTCCTTAAAGCTATCAATGACAATGTCTTTATCTCGTTGGGAAAAGTGTGTTGCATCTATTGATAACTATTTTGATTAAATAAATTGTCTTTATAAAAAGTTACAGCTGTTTAAAAATGTATTACCATATCAGCCATTTTATCTGCAGCAACCTAATATTACTTTAGGTAATATACTATCTGTTAAATTAATCTCGCGAGCAAAAATCGGAGACAGTTCGGAGGATGTCTCTTCCTTGCTGGTGATGTTTTCCAGTAGAAATCTTGTACCGCAAATCATGATGGCAAGACATTACAGTATTAAATATACGAGATCTGTATCCCTCTTTTTTTGGCAATAGCTCTACTCTGACAAACACGAAAATTTTTATCAATGAATATCTGAACAAAATAAAATACAATAATTTTCAATAAATAAAAATTCTCGTCTTAAAAGAAACGCGGTTTTAAATTTGTTTGGCATCTTTGGCGCAGATTTCTTGTAAGAGTAGGGATAGAGACAGGATTTACTGTGTCTCGTTTATATCTGAATTACAAAACCAGCATTCAACACTATCCATTCCAACTGAAACAAATGACTTTAATGAAATTAAAAATAACAATTTTCAAAGTAACATTAGCCAAAATCAACCTGTTAAAACAAGACCTTCTAAGAAAAAAAACTAATAAAGCTGCAAATAAAGAAATAAAGTTATAGGTTGACTAGGCAGCGATGCTGCTGGAGAGCGACAGTGAGTCAAAGGGGAATGGCGAGCAGGTTTTCTTAAACTCTTTAAGCGCGCACATTAAACAGATTGAAGATTCAGATTGAACGTCGATTTCTTAATGATGATAACTCCTGTGACCTTTTTGGTGTGGCTAAAACCTTGCTAGGTGTAAATGTACCATATGATGTCATTCAGATCAGGGGCTTCAATCTATTCAGACACGATCGTGTTATTAATCGTAGAAGTGCAGGTAAATTTACGTTAGAAATTATCTCAAATGCGAGTTTCTTTTTTACTGTTAAACTGAACAAAAGAAGAAACCTGGCACTCCAGAATATATTTTCTGCAATATTGAGCATAAAAACTCACTAGCACGTAGCAATTGCATATAAACCACTGCAAATTGCTTTTTGGAAACGTAAAAATTCCTTAAATGGCTTGCGCACATCTATTTTTAATTATAGTCAAAGAATCATTATGGAAGATTTAAATGCCGATCTTCTTTGAGAAAGTGATAACGCAATTTGTTCGCAAGTTATCTGCTGAGCTCGCTCTGCAGCTGGTCCAGCACGGCCACGCGTTTCCCATCCTCGTTTTGCATATGAATTGACAAACGCTTGTCGTGAACTGTAGGATTTGTAATTGGTTGTATCGAGTTCTTCGCTTAAAGCTCTCGCTTTCTCTTTCCCAATTGTTAGTTGCTATGCAACCATGACGTGTTCGTGTCTTTAGTGAGTGTAAATATTATTTCTGACGTCGGTTCACTTCGCGTTTACAAGTGAATTTTATATTATAAAATTTTAAATAAACATATTGTATTTTAGTGCGCGAGGATCGCGTCACAGTGACAAGTGCGTTGTTTTGCCTTTTAATCGATGGCAAGCGCAATGGCTTGACTGAGTATTAAGAGGGGGGGGGGGGGGGGGGTAAGGTTTTAAGGGCGAAAAAAAGGCATATTTTCATTATTTTTTTCTGGAGATAAAGATAATGTTGGTTTATTTATTTCATATACACGTAATAGTATAACATCTAAAGTATTTTTGGAAAAAATTTCAATCAAAAATATCAATAAATAAGTCCGTGACAGCAAATCTCCGGAGACGCTTCGACAAAAAGTTGTTATGCGGTGAACTTCGTAACTCGTTACCGGATCATCTGAAACAAAAAAAGTCGAAATGCGTTTAGAAGGTTATAAGTTTCCCTAGGTAGTCAGGGAGAGTTTTTTTTGATTTTTTTATTTTTAGCAGCATTTGAAAGTGAAAAACGCGATTTTTGCTGAAAAAATTTCGTTAAATTTGTTATTATAAAATACAAGAAAATGGTAAAACAAAAAAAACTCTCTCTGATTACCTGTTGATTTATGTGTCGAAATAGTATTTATAATTTAAAAAAAATCGTTTAAGTAGATTTTGAGTTATAATGTTCACGAACTTAAAAAATGACGTTTTTGGGAAAATCAATTTAAAGTTTCTTATACTCGAACATCAAAAATAAAGCATCAATTAAAAAGTATAATTTTTAATACTTACACAGAATCATCAATTATAGCTCCGTACAGTAAAACACTGTCATTCAGGATGTCCAATGCATCTTTTTGCTCTTGTCTACGTTGGATTCTACCCTCTTTACTTGTACGTGCAGCTTGTTCGTTCGCTCTGATTATTCGCAGTTCATCAGATGCGCGCGCCCATTGGTGAGCACTTGGGCCTGTAGAGATGCCCATTGCCTTCAAAAAGGATAGCAATGCAAAATATCCTTCATCAAAAGTGCATACTGCTACATTTACTGCGATTTCGACAACGATTGTAGTACCGCTCACTGATTTTGGAGAGATTTTCCAAATGAGCTGAGACTTCCGTTGTTATTCTGCGTGAAACCTCCAAGACACCGCTGCAAAAGTGCGTCCTTGCTCAAGTCTTCGTAGATTGGCTTAATGGCTTCTGTAACATCTGTAGGAAGAGCACTGTAACTGTGTTTGAATGAATCCAGAGTGTTTGCAGCTGCCGCTTTTTGCCATTCACACCAAGAGTCCTCACCGCTCGGGCATTTGTCGTTCTGTGGTTTCTCGTTTGTCGAGCAAAGTTATAGTATGTCGCCTAAATCGCATTTTTCATTTTCTTTATACAATCGTGTTTGCGTCGGATGGCCAGTCCATAATATACGGTCAATTTGTCGATCATTTTTGCAGTGTGTTTATCTTTTCCAGAGAGACTTTTCCTTTTTATTTTTTTTTCTGTCTTAGTTTCACTATCGACCACAGTTGTTTTTACTAGTTCACGTAAACGGGTACCCATTTTTTTCTGCACATGTCCTATGCACTCTTTCTTATTTATTGTGAAATCTTCACCATACGGTTTTGCATTTATCAGACCACTATAGGTTTTCGAGTCGTCATCTCCTATATAATTTTTAAATATCACTCCAAAATATTCTAAAGAACGTTTGAACATCTGTATGATGGCGTCTACTTCCAGGTCGCCTGATGGACCAACGTGATTTGCTTTACAGTTTCCGCTGTTGACGTGTTCTGCGTTCCATTCTTTGAATTCGGCGGTATCTAGCTTATTTTCCCAAGTGTTACATTGGTGGCAGTAAGAACTCTTGACAAACACATCAAAAACCTTTCTCGTATAGTAACCTATCAAAGAAGCGACACCGAATAGAGTAGTGAATCCACGTTTCTTCCACGTTAGTATTTTGTACGTTATTCGCTTTGCATGTTTCCTCTTGCTGTTCTTTTACAGCAGCAGAAAAATCTTTTCGCAACATTTTTTACAGCTGTATGTATCTTCTGTACATGCGTGTTATAGCTTGGTTTTGATAAGAAAGACTCCGCTAAATCCATCAAACCACAGAATTTATCACATCTAGCTAAGCCTAGGCCTAACACACGCATGACGAAAGCAAAACGATGATTCACTTCATAATACGATTGCCTTGCCCCTTCTTTCACTCTTTCACTAGACGAAACATACCGAGGCTCTTTGCATTTTTCACATAAAATTTTGATTTTGTAGGCTAAACCTTCCGTTATGCAGGTGCGAAAAGACATTTTTCCATCACAATCAACGCACTTCACTAATGTAGCGAGAGTTGAAGATACTAAGAGGAAGTCTATAATTCTGTAATGTTTCTCTAAATCTTGCTCTACACTTCTAACAGTACTCAGTTTAATTTTTTTATGCAATGCGCTGGACGCTACTACATCATCATTGCTGCGTTTTGGGAAAGTTTTTTTTCTCCGTCGACCCAAAATATCACCAATTTTCTGCCAATCTTGTCTTGTTACTTTTTTTGGCATTTTGCAAATAAATAAATAAATAAATTTATCACGACACAACACAAATCGAGCGATAATACACTACTAACGAACGAACACAAACAAAAATCAACGGAAAACTACGTTAAACTGATTTATATACGATATACCGGAAACAAAGGGACTTAAGGCAGTTCCAGGTAGGCGCGTCGCGCAGTTGCCAGGCAGGTGTACAAATCGAGCATGAGGGTCGGTTGCTTGAAACGCTGTATCTTCATTAGTTTCGCTCCGATTTACTTGGAATTTTGACACAATACTCTTGACATGTTGTGTATTCAGAAAAAAAAAAAATAATAATAAAATGCTGAATAAAATATTTTAAAACCTTCCCCCCTCCCCTTAACAGACGTTTAGTTTTCTACTAGAAAATGCCCATTGGAATTTATTAAAAATTAATCGATTTAAATATACTTCTTAATAAAGAGAAGTTACTTTCAAAGTTTTTCCATAAGAATATCTAATGAAATTTATTGAAATGAATAGAAAAGCTATTTAAAATCAAGCTCATTTAGTAAATAAGTCTCTATTCAAGTTTATTGGATTCAACAAATAATATTATTAAATCTATTTTAATTAATAAATTCGAATAGAGAAACGAACCAAATAAAATGACTTCTGTTAAATTATTCGATGATTATTTTATTGATATTAATAGTATTTTAATTAATTCTGAAAAAGTATATACTGTATACACTGTATATACTGTATTTATTGCTAATTTTTACATTAAAAAGTACAATTAAAATTCGAATCACAATCAATAAAAATAATCTATTGATAGCAACTGTATTTTTATTAATTTTAGTTGTATAAATTGCATTGAATTAACAATTTTATTTATTTATTTATTTTTTTTTTTTTTTTTTTTATCATTCCTACATTTATTGATGTCTTTTAAAAATGTTTTTATTTTCTCCATCACTGTGGACAATCCACCCTCAATGAGTAGCCACAATGATAGATGACTTCGTTATTCTGTTATACTAATCAAAGAGAAATCCAGCCATAGACGAGAAAGAGAATATAAGCATTCGCTCTCTAGTGGATGAATTCATATTAAGAAAATTTTGATTAAATTCAGTCAAAGGTTAAATTGATTAAAATCTATTACATTAATGATTAAAAAACAATTATAAAAATTCATAAATGATTCAATCTATTAAATTCATATTAAGAAAATATGCATTAAAATCAATTAAAAATTAAGTTTACTGAAATCTATTGAGTTCATTTTGTAAAAACGTTTATTAAAATCAATTAGTTTTAAAGTTTCTAAGAGATCATTAAAGTCAACAATGCGCAAGTGATCATGAAATGATAAATTGTCCAAACAGAGGTAAATTGACTTTCTCCTTCAGTTGTAAAGTAATAGGTGCTGTTGACTAGACACATGCGGCGATTGTTAGTAAAAGTGTTCAATCTTAATAAAAAGACTTAAAGATAAGGATAATAATCCAGATTATGGTAATGAATGAATGCAACCTTCATATTTATCATGTTAATGAACAATCTGTCTGTCATTTCAGCGCTGTGAAGCACTTCTTTGAATCCAATAAATTTCACATTATCTGCTTATCAAAAACATGGCTTGGTTCTTAAATTTTTTCTCCTTTTTTAATTTCTTACTCTTGAAGATTATAAAATATACCGAAATGATAGATTGGGAAAAAGTGTTTGAGTAGTTATTTACTTCAGTCAGTTATTTAAATTAAAATTTATTAGAAAATCAACAGAGGAAGGGTGAGTGTATTCACCACTTCTCTGCCATGAAAAGCCCTTAGGCCTCCGCTGGCTTGGTATTGTAGCCACGGACGACCGGCCTGCAGGTATTCAAAGTGCGCGCGTATGCTCGAGTGCATAAACATGCAAGCGTGAAAGAGAGAGAATTAGTGTGAGTGCAGGGATTTCGAGTGACGGTGATCATTTAGCGTCATATTTGAGATATTCCTCGTAATTTACTAGCTGAGAGTGATGCGGGAGATATTAGTTATTGGTAGATATTAAATATTAGTTATTAGTGCGGAAGTTATAAGTACGGTTTGAGAATCACATAATTGTAATTATTTTAAATTAATAAATTTAGTGCGAGGTACTCAAGGCTTCGTACATACAATATTTCTTGTGCTTGTGCTAGTATCCCGCCCCAATGTACTAAGGGGCTCCAAAGAGTAACTCAACTTTTTGACGCGAAACAAAACGGTCTGAAACAAAGAATTTTCACACGAAGATAAGCCAAATATTACGAGTAGTTATATTTTTTGCGGTGCGTGACCGAAGATTTTTAGAGACAATGAAGAACATCTGTAACAAATAAACATCGCGATGCATGAAGCCCCAGTGAATATGCGCATATATGTACAGGGAATCTCGCTCAAAGATGTGGTCGAGTTTATTTCTCGACATAATGGTTAGAATATACCTTTCAATTTATTGATGGATGCAAGGAGGCCAAAGAAATAATGCCGGCCGAATACGAAGCCGAAACTAGCGCGATTCATTAGAATACAGCTTTATGGCGAAGCTTGTGGGAGCCTACATTTCCATGAACACTTCAACATTGTTTCGGGCATTATTGAGTTTCTCGAAAAAGAATTCAGCTCCGGAAAAAAATATCACGATTGATGTGGCGAACTCACGAAGATAAAAAAAACAAGAGAAAAGTGTTGTTGCATATTTGAATAGAATACGAGTGAATGAAAATGAAATCCATAAGGCGGCAAAGCGAGAGACACGCATTATTAATGAGGAAGAATTTAAACGCAATCTCGAAATAAATTGCGTAAGATTTTTCGTATAACGACTACGATGGGAAATACGTCCGCACATAAACGCCGTAGCAATATTACGTGCAGCTCGCGAACAGGCTCTTGGTGTTAAGAGAGAATACGCTTGCAACATTTCAGACGTCAATACGACACGAGCTTGAGATGATACTCGGTGGCGATTTCGGATAAAAAAAGAAAAATTAATTATATTAACGAAGAAAAAAAAGAAGAATAATAAGATCCCTAAATCAAACAGTGAATATAGAAGTTTGGATGTAAACCTGTGCAAAGAATTAATAAAAATCGGGACGAACAAAATCTTGGAATTGGAAGACCCCTTGGTGAGTAACGGGTTCCTGATAGTAATGAGATTATTGGAATCCAAATGGTTTGATCCTTCCGCTATGCTTAAAGTAGACAACGAACAACACAAAAGGATAAAAGAAGGTAACAAAAAAAATAGGGAATCATACCAGCATCTTGATCTTGAGCCAATTATTCCCGGAATAAGTTTTAACGTCGTAAGAATAAAAACTATGAGCCGACACTACGCAGAAACGAATCCTAGAATGACAATTTTCATTCAGTACCTGCATCTAGATGATGGATCAAACTTCTTCGGGTCACAGTTAGTACGCGGCGCTTGCATTACGTGCCAGGAGTCTCCCAGTATAGAGGAACTGCTATGCTTGCATTTTGGATGCATTCTTCGGTAATTTAGTTGATATTTATACATGTGCAATGGAATGCTGAAATGAATTACACCAAAGACACTTAATGCAGGAGGTGTCGTGCAGAAGATGTCGTGGTTTATCTCCTATTAAGATAGCCAGATGGGAGCCGTAACAAACGCTTGGGGAGGAGCATCGGAAGAAAATATGTGGCGTTCTTTAACATCAGTCTTTAACATAAGTCTTGAATGAAATATTGCAAGAAAAAGCAGAAATAATCAGGTACATAGCAGAAAAAAAATGGCTAGAGGGAATTAAGAAGGGCAGTCCACTCTTTCAACGAGCCCTATATCTACTACTGAACAACATAGAAGAGAAATTAGTAGGATATATAACTTCAAGTGTGAGAATCCAATAGTTTTTGAGGACGTCATAGAGGGAAGAGTGCATTCTCTCTTAACCACTGAAGAACAGATGAATGAGATGGCTCGCAAAATCGAGACCATCGTCTGGCCACGGAGATTTCCACTCGCACAACATGTAAGGACTCTGAAGAACATTGCGAATATTTAGAAAGTACGTTATGGTGTATTAGAGCAGCAGTTTTATATACAGGTTGAGCCATTTTAATCTATCGACCCCGAAATCTCTAAAAAGTAAATAGTATACGTAAAAATTATTTAGACACAAGTTACTTAGAAAGAGCAAGAAATTTCACGTCTGAAATAATAGTTAAGGTAAATTTTCACATGGTCAAATCAAGGTCAAATTCGAAAAATCGTTTAGAGAATTTTTTTTTTTTTTTTTTTTTTTTTTTTTTTTTTTTTTTTTTTTTTTTATAACGTAGCAACAAAAGGCTGGAGTGAACTAATTACCTCAATCATCCTGACCTTGAGGTCAACTTGGTAGGTCATTCGAAGGTCAAGATGTTTTTTTAAATAAGAACACCTATCTTTGACTTCGGATTGCGAAAGCATGGACACATTTTATTGTAGAAAAATAATGTCTATTAATGTTTGATTGACCTTCAGATGGTCAAATATAGAAGAATTGTCCAAAAGCTGTTTTATTACAAATTTTAATGGATCTATAAATGAAAAACGCTCAAAAAAAAAGTAAGTTCAGAGTAGTAAGTTAAAAGTAAGTTCAGAAAAGTAAGTTAAAAAGTTAAAAAAAAGTAAGAGGTTAACGACTTTGACTATGTTCATCTTTAGATTTGAAGATTATATAAAGGTCAAGAGGATTTTTCTAAGTAAAAAAGCTTAATTTTAGAGTTATCCGGAAACAACGACGTGGACGTACCTTCGGATAACCTTCCAAGATAACCTCAAGGTCAAGATGATCAAGGTCGTTAGTCCCAAATCCACTCCAGCTTTCTTTTGCCCAGATGATATGAAAAAAAAATATTTTATGAATTTTTTTTTAAATTGAATTTAAAAAAAATATAATTACAGACACATGCGAACAAATGTATTTTTTCTAAAAAGTTCAATCAAAAAGTATATCGGATATAAGTGGAGTAAAAAGGGGTGTAAAGGGATGAAAAGAGGGTAAGGTGCTCTAATATTACATTAAAATAGTGATATCAGAAACCTTTTATAAAATATATTTGTTTGTAATTATAGCCAACAAACGAAACAAGGTAACGCTTTTGTAAGGTAGAATTAGGCGATATAGGGTAGTAAAAAGGGGTGAAGACGGGTAAATTTATTATAAATTGTAATAAAAATAATAAATATCATTAAGAAAATGAATATTTTAATGTAAAAACAAAAATAAAAGAGCATTTTCTGATGCGCCAAAATATTGGTTTTCCGGCCGTCTAAAGGTTAAAATGGCTCATCCTGTATGTATCGAATTTCCCTTGCAACTATGGGAGACTATACATTGTACCAATTGGCGCCTTTTACAGCCAATAAACGCCTCTTCACGGTATGGGAGGAAGTGATCGAGATACGCTTGTCCCAAGAATATGTGTTAGCCAATAAAAACATTTTTTCTAACCTTAAAAACATGAGCTGTAAACGTGCAAATTAATTGAGGAACAAATGATCTGCCTACGAAAATAGTTCATTACCCATTAACAGAATGAGTGCGAGTTCCAATTATTTTATAACGCTACAGAAATAATGCTTTCTAAATGCAATAACTGTCTTAAAAGAGAACATCAGTATTATACATACACACCCAAAACACATAGTGCCTCATCATGAGTTGCTCATGGCAATTCTTTCTCTGGTAGTAACCTACGCTTTAATGCTGTGTACGATTAGAGCCATAGTATTTTTTTTTTTGTCTTATTTTAAAATAGCATTAGAGAACACCCCGAAAGAAGTACACTTAAGGATAAGACATGATGAAAGTTGCGAAATACTTGAAGAAGGCACTGATGACCTACTGCAAAGGAACATTTTAAGATTATCATAAGAAAACAAAAATAATGATGGCTAAGTATATAGAAATAATGTAGTATAAAGATGTAAGAGAATGTATACAATATTATGGTAATAAATAGAAAAAAAGACTAGATAAAAGAATATATAGTATATATCGAAGAATGACAAAAAGTAAACGAGAAAGACACATATACAAGCACACAAATCATCTCTCGTCGCTGATGAGGCTCTGGCAGCTCTTGCTCCTCACGGGCGGAATTTTTACAGCACAAGGAATGATAGGATTCAATTGTGGCAAACAAATATCAAACCTAACAACAATGTCTTTGGTAGGTATTATTGGAGATTGCGACATTGCCAAATCCAGTGTAACAGTTACTCGAATCTATGGTTAATTGTTACAACGTAAAGATTTCGAATCCGTATCAGTATACAAATGCTCAATAAAAATTACGCAAATTATCAGTCATTGCGGAATGCATTTTGACACTTATCGAGTGTATAAAAGAGAAATTAGTTACTTTGAAGATTTCAATAAATAAGAATGTATGATATCACACGAACCAGATTTATCTCTATAAGCGGCATACATATAGTAGGTATTTGTGCAAATTCGACCATCAATAAGAGCATTATGTTTGCTGGAAGCAGTGAGAGCGTGCTTTGAAAGTACTATCTTGGACTCATACAGGGTGTATAAAGATGTATATGTTACTGGTTTGCATAGACATAGATACCAGACACGTGTATTGGTCAACACTACCTGAAGATACATGTGGCATACATAGATACGCGGTTTCGTACGAAGGTTACATGGACCAAATAAGTGAAACTCCAAAAACTAAAACCATGTATTCTTTAAAATTAGAGAACCTTAAAGTTATAAAAAAGAGGGGTCTTCAATAGCTGTAGACTTCACTTTGTCCGCACATTCTAAATGATAATTATTTGTAAACGCTAAAGAAGCCGGTCTGTTGAAAAGAACGCCGACAGCGACTACAAATTTCGATTTATTCATACATATAAATTCCAAATTTGTATAAGTCGAAAAACACATGCGAAAGCAATTTAAAAGAATGTACCATAATATCTTGCAACACAAATGCGTGAGAGTGAAAAAACGCGGCTAATAGTGCCTTTCGATGCTCAAGTGCGTCGAAACAAAGAATTTCGTGTGTGTGTGTGAGAAAGAGAGAAAAAGAGAGATTTTAGCTTGTGATCGGGTAATGGTGTGCAGTAGTACTCGCGTGCGTCGCCAAATTCGTGAATAATAAACAACGGGCAAATTGACTGAAACACCTCGCAGAAACGTGTTTTAGAACAGCTGGACAAGCCCTCCTTATCTAGCGCCAAATATATTCAATAAGGAGGAAGAATTATTTGTGCGCGTGAACACGTGCAAGTGCGGATCGCGTTGCGACTTTGTTTAAAATCGCGTTACAAGATTCCTGCAGCAAACAACCCGCGATTTACTCCACGGCCGTTGATATCGGAAGAATCTTCGTGGTTCATGGTAAGCGTAGATGTAAGCACTTGAAGGGGGGCGACTATAGCGGCCAATAGAAAGCGTTCCTGCAGTAAAGTGCAGCTAGACCCTGCCACCTAGTAACTAAAGAAAAACGAACGAACCGCGTGTGGAAAAAATTTCGAACACTAAAGAACTTGACCTAGAAAAAAATACCGCGAACAAAGGAAAGCTCACTCATTTTTTTACATACTTTTTATGAGTATATAAGCTAGAGTATAGAACGTTCGGTGTGTCACTTCAATTCGAAGTTCAGTCTACAGCAGTACAATGTGTACTCAAGTTTAGAAAAGTTTTACAGTCGCATTTAAAGACTCATCAAGATACTCAGTGAAAATTACACTCCGTAAGAAAAATATAACTAAAACGAAATACGTTTCTAGAGATAAAAATCATATAGAATTAAAAAAAAAGCAAAGAAGAGAAGAGAAGAGAAAGAGAGATAGATAGAGACAGAGAGACAGAGAGACAAAGAGACAAAGAGATAGAGAGATAGAGAGATAGAGAGATAGAGAGATAGAGAGATAGACAGAGAGCCAGAGAGATAGAAAGATAGAGAGATAAGATAGATTGAGAGATAGAGAGATAGACAGAGAGACAGAGAGACAAAGAGACAGAGAAATAGAGAGATAGAGAAATAGAGAGAAAGAGAGATAGAGAGATAGAGATAGAGAGATAGAGAGATAGATAGATAGATAGATAGATTGAGAGATAGATAAATAGATAGATAGAGAGATAGAATCTCTAGGGAAGTGTGTTTCACTGACAGGGAGTGGCGTTCCTGGAGCACCTAAGCAAGTGGGGAGGAGTAAGGAATGCCCTTACTTAGACATGTCCTGCTCAATGGCCTGCAACACGAGTTACACCCTTCACGCCGCTCTGGATAAGGACCTAATCAATGCGATATTAAGTAAAAGGTACTTAGCGGAAACTCAGGCTAAGTCTACCTTTGGGAGGATATAGAATAGATAAGAGTGTAGAGAAGAAAAAGAAAACAAAATTTACCATACAAAATTTAAATTGAAACTCACTTTTTATTGATTTTGTATTTTGCTATTATAAATCCTCTCTCTCTCCCTCTCTCTCTCCCTCTTTCTCCCTCTCCCTCTCCCTCTCTCTCTCTCTCTCTCTCTCTCTCTCTTTCTCTTTCTCTTTCTCTCTGTTGCTGTGGCTGACTTCTTCTTATTTATTTGAAAAATTGAATAGTCTGCTTGTCGTAGTTGCTTTGAAGTTGCTTCCTAGTAGTTTCCTTGTAGTTGCTTGATGTCTGCTCGTAATTCATGCTTAGTAGAAGCTTCGTAGTTGCTTCCTTGTAATTGTGTAGATAATTCCTTAGTAATTTTTCCCTCGAGTGCTGCCTGTGGTCTACACTTGGTGAAAATTTTGCGCCGTATTTAAACACGTGGGAGAAGCTATCTCGCAATTTTTGAAAATTCGGGGGAGGGCAAGTTTTTCGAGCCCCCTCTTCCTGGCGAGCTTCTTGGTCCGAGGGAGAGGGAGAGGGAGAGGAGGAAGGAGAAGGAGAGGAAGAAGGAGAAGGAGAGAGAGAGAGAGAGTGAGAGAGAGATGATCCATTTTTGCGGAATTCTTACATAGGGTTATTATTTGCTATTTACAATAGAATTATATTAATTTAAATTGTATGATCGTGTGCCATTTGAAATTTAATGCATATTACAAAAAAGAACGAAGTTTTTCGTCGCATTTTAAGCGATTGCATAATGATTTTTTGATAAAGAATGATTATTCAAATAATAATAATAAAAAAAAAATTGCTTGAAATAACGAAACACATTTAAAACGGCATAATAGTAGACGCATTTAATAGTCATGATCATTTTGTTAAACAAATGAATCTGCACTCTTAAGTACTAATATTTCTGCGAATGTACAGTTTCTCAGTAATAGTGTTTATGAAGCGAAGACTAGGTCACAAGTAAATGGCAACATTTTCGTTGAACTTACAAGTACGCTCATCAATTTTGGTTATTGTGTATCTTTGTTTACTACAGATTGATATTAAACATGCTGTAGAATGGCTAATAACAGATTAACATTTTTATTCTTCATCTTTATTGATACGTTCGAATTTACTGTACTACTGCAGCATGAGAATTGTATGCGCTTAGGTGTTATGCATGATGACTACTGTTACGTCGTAAAACACACATTTCGAAATTAAAATTTATAGTGAATCACAAAAGACGTTCTGTTATAGGTTTATACTATTATACTTTCAACACGTACGTGACTGAGAACGCATTTACTTTTTACAGCTTCAAAATATAAGACCACAACAAATACATATGCACAATAGCTTCGTTAAATAAGACAAAACAGATTTTATATAGACATATTTTCCAAATTTTTCCTTCTTACAAGTTTATTAGGGATAACTTGCTGTATAACGTGCAAGGACAAAGACATCCGTAAAGACGTTTATCTTTTCCTAAAAACAATTAGACACGTAAAAACACATCTGCAGTCCAATCGCTTAACCTGTTTTTATGACATTACCTCTATTCCAACTGTTCGAAACTTCTCAAAAACACATCACGCTCAGATGTCCACCTTAGCTACGAGTACATCTCTCATACATAAATGCATCAAGAAGGCAACCAATAAGATTTTTACCTTCTGTTGTCACACCTACACACCCTTCCCTTTGCAAAACCGAGCTAATGAGTAAACTTAAATTTGAACAACAGACCAGATACATTCATACACTCGTAGAGATACATTCAGACATTCGAAGTGACATTTATACACTCGTGGAGATACATTCTCACACTCTTGGCATTTAGATTTATCCGCGACGAACACACAAATTTTCATTTTTGACTGCCACGAGAATAACACAATACAAACATAGTCAAAACTTGGTGCACTTAAATTTCTACACTTTACTACAATCACAAAAAAGACAATGAAACAAAAGACAGAAACTAGTCACTCAATATTAAGTTGGCGAGTGACATAAGAGTGAAAATAATAATAATAATAACAATTACTACCAAAAGGTTCTTAAATTGTTAAAATTATTACTAAGACCCCTTTCACTCTTAACAACTACCGCTATAGACAGTTGTACCGTGTCTCTTTTCTTTAATAAATATTAAAGAAAAACAATTGTACCATCTCTCTTCTACTTTTAATGAATTTTACTCTTATCTTTCACGTATTCCCGTACTTATGTTACAACAAGAGCATGTTTATCGCTACTGTGCTCCTATTTAATTTGTATCGACGCAGGGAATCCTTCTTATTGCGAGTAAATAGCGATAAACAGCTCTCTGAATCGTCGACTCGTTGCTGTTTTTGTTCCACTGAAAGCAATCGTGGCACCCACTTGGAAAAAACCTTTTTCATGCTTAATTTTTCATGAAGGATTGTAAATACGCTTCCAGATGATATTTGTGTCATTTCTCTAATCTCACAAACCTTCACTTTGCAATTTTTCATTACAATTTTTAACACTTCACTAACATTTTCCTGTGTAACGGCTTCCAATGGCCTACCCGAACGTTCCGCATCGTTTGTGTCCGTACGACCACGTTTAAACTCAGCATACCAACGACAAATCGTTGGTTTGGATGGAGAGGAGTCCGTGTAATGTTTTTCAAGCCATCGCTGGGCTTCTACGGTGTTTTTACCCATTAAAAAACAATGTTTTATCAACACGCGGAACTCGCTTTTTTCCATTTTTCAAACAAATTACAAAGTGACTTTACTCTAACCTCGATAACTCTGCTGTCTGTGATCCGATCGACGTGACATTTTTACACGTTTCATGTAAAGGTTCGCACTCTATGGAAACGTGGCCAGTTTGGTACTACTAGCACCATCTCTGGGTTAGTCTCGGGACTTATTGAACGATGTGTTATGAAACGAAAAAACCTAATTTTACTTTTAATTTTTGCAAATAATTTTGGATACTTCATTTTGTAATATTTTATACTTAAAAAATTCTTTTGATATTTCGTTTATGTTGTCCTCTGGAATAACTGCGACAACTTTGATGAGCTGTACTAGTATTATATCGGAGAATTTGATTATCAATAATAAAATTTAGTTTTTGCATAGTTTGTAATATATTTAATAAAAGCGCTTATGTTCCAATTCTATAACGTATATTGCCTCTTAATACATTTATATTTTTGTAATACTTATGTACACATTTTTATACAAAAAAATTATATATTTTTACAAATCATTAATCTTTGTTTCCATTTTATAATAATCAATAATAAATTATGTTTCATACCTGTCAGCCATCTCGCGACGGCTTCATTTTTTTTTATTTAATTTTTTCTTGCTAGCTTGTTTATACCTATCTTACAAAAATAATGGCTAATCAGCATAAGAGTGCTTTTTAGCGTAAAAATTGAGACATTTGCTAATTAAAATATGTATTTAAATATTTTTTATTATAGTATTTTTTTCATATAATTTTTAAAAGTTTTCGAAAAAATATTTGAAATTTAATCTTTTATATTATAGATGGATGGAGCAAAGTACAGAATCCTTATAAAAAATTAGAATTTGGAAAGTGGGAATTATTTTTACCACCAAATTCAGATGGTGAATGTGTGATTAAACATTTATCAGAAGTTAAACTCATCATAAAAGATAAAGGCGGTCATCTTATTGAAAGACTTAGTCCTTGGGCAACGTATGTTACGCAATCAAGTAACCCAGCTGATGGAACAGTGTATAAACAAAGAATATGGCATCCCAATTCTGATAATGTAATAGTACATTTATGATTATTTTATAACATTTAAAAATATATATTTTATTATCATTATTTATAATTCTATTAATATTAATATTTCATTAATTTATTAAATTATATTTTTTAGATATACAAACAGTTGCATCCGAAAATTAAGAAGCCAGAAAGTCTTCGTATTTATGAGTGTCATATTGGAATAGCAACACAAGAATTTCGAGTCGGTACATATTTAGAATTTGCTAAAAATATCATACCCCGAATAATAAAACAGGGATACAATGCTATTCAATTAATGGCCATAATGGAGCATGCTTATTATGCTTCTTTTGGATATCAGGTTTGTTAAATATAATATAATTATTGAATATAAATAAATTATGCGTTCGGTGTTTCACACTTACAAAACCAAGCTTATAATGTTTAGTATAGAACATATAACTGCAAGTTTAGGCAGAAAGAATAATAAACAATTCGCGTTTTTAGGCAGCTTTTGATTGTTTTTAATCATTTTAAATGTAATTTAAAGTAAGCTGAATATAATTAATTGTTATTCAAATAATTATAAATTACATGATATATGATTATAAATTACATAATGTATATAATTTATTTATCTTTGAAGGCAATATAAAATTATCTTAAATATAACTGTTTATAAATATAATTATCTTAAAAATAACATTGTAATGTTTCCAGTATAATAAATGAAATACTTAATATAAGTGAGGAGGGTGAAAAAAAAATAAATAAAAAAAAAACGCTTACTGACGTTACACAAAAATGTATTAATTTATTATTTTCCAAAATTTTATTTTTAACTTCTTAATGATTTTTTAAGGATACTTAATTCAAATTTGTTTATTATTAAAAATTAAATGAGCATAAATTTATGAAAATAAATTCAAAAAATGAACTTGTGTATCAAACAGTAATGAACGCATTATCACAAACTTTAAACATCTTTATTAATTCAAATCATTATTAAAACACAATAAATGTAAGGTGCAGATGTTAATGTATTGTAACGCCACCGGAAATCAGAGTGGCGTACAAATGTAGGGGGAAGTGGGCGGGTTGCTTGCTAGTGCAAGTAAAACAACCGATTAGAAAAATGAACACAAAACGAACACGTTTATTTAACTTAAAACTCGCTACAATAATTATATCTCGCGTTTTTACGCCAGTCCAGGGTGCCAGCTACACTCGTGTAGCGCGGTTTCTAAAGCGGCACTTCCGTTAGTACGGCTAGCTCACGGTTAGAGCGGTCGCGGGCGTATAAAATACAAAAACGACAGAAATGGCGCGTAGCACGCGTCGCGGTTGTACACACACAGCCAGGTAGGAAACGAGGTCGATTCGGGGACTGGATGCCTCCTGGTAGCAGCCACTGCACCTGGGCACTCGTCAGATTTTCTACTCAGTGTGTCCCATGGAAAACGGAACTTTTTCAAAACATCGATTTATATTGGCGCCACCTATTGGTGGATGTTAACAATGGAAAGGTCTATTTTTAACTGACATCCTGTCAAAATTGTATGACATTTAATTCAATGGAAACCAAAATATCGCGCTCAAAGTGACAGTGTGTTTGTGGCATCGGTCGAAAAATGAACTTCGAACAAAGAGCAAATATTAAGTTCTGTTTTAAACTCGGTAAATCCTTTACTGAGACGCATAATTTGCTGAAACAAGTTTATGGCGATGATTGTCTATCCCGTACCAGAGTGTATGAGTGGTATAAGCGGTTCCAGGAAGGTCGTGAAGACATTCTAGACGACGAACATCCAGGTCCTTCGAATACCGTGGTTACTTAAAGTAACATTGAAAAAGTGCGTGAATTGATAGAAAATGAGCCAAAATCTTCATTGCAATACATGGAAATGGAATCGAATATGTCTAAAAATTCAATTCATCGCATTTTGACCGATCATTTAAATCTACGGAAGGTGTGTGTGCACGCTTTGTTCCACACGAATTGACCGACTACGAAAAATTGCTCCGAATTCAACATCGTAAGGATTTGATTAGAGATTAAAAAAAGGACCTAAACTTGAAATATTCAATTGTGACTGGTGACGAGTCATGGTGTTTTCAATATGATCCCAAAACCAAGCGTCAAAGTGCTAAATGGAAGCACCCAACCGAGCCCAATCCGAAAAAAAGTCGTCTTGAAAAGTCAAAAGTGAAGACAATGTTGATTTGTTTCTACGATTCGGAGGGTATTATTCATCGTGAATTCGTTTCACCTGGTCAAACGATTACTGCTGTGTTTTATCTTGGTGTTATGAAGCGTTTACTTAGCCGTATTCGTCGTGTGCGGACACAATACCGTGAAAAAGGGAACTGGCGTTTGTTGCATGATAATGCCCCGTCTCATCGATCGAACTTGATCACGTATTTTATGATCAAAAATTTCATTTTAACCATCAACCATTCACCGTACTCGCCGGATTTGGCTCCGTGCGACTTCTACTTGTTCTCCAAATTGCACTTGCCTATGAAAGGGAAACGTTATGCTGACGTAGAGGCCATCCAAAGAGCGACGACCGACATATGTACTAAAGTCGATGGATAAAAATGATCTCAAAAATTAATTCGATATGTTAATTGATCGTGCAAAACGTTCTATTTATGCGGAAGGAGACTATTTTGAATAAAATAAATGATATTAGCCGGAATATTGAGTTTTTGTCTTTATTTTGAAAAAGTTCCGTTTTCCATGGGACACACTGTATACAACTCACTTGCGTACAACAAAAGCTTTCCGCTTGTAACTCGCCCGTATTTCGTATTCCGTTCGTTCAATCGCGACTACTCTCCAAGATGGATTCGAACGGAGTGAATGAGTAATTCCTGCGTGGCACCTTCGCGAGCGCGGATTTGAGATAAGCGTTCTGCGCCGGCGCAACGTACGTGTTAAATACGGTACGCGACGCAGCCGCGGCGCGCGCTCAGCGCCGTTGGTAGTTGACTCTACTACGCGCCAGCAGCGCGCTTAGGTTATCCACTCGCGAGTCCTTGTGGTGTATATATTTTGCCTGGAGCGGCGAGAATCTTCATTCGATGTCCAGGGAGTCCAGGTAAGTCGACACGTTCTATGGCTGGTAGGCGTCGACTGATTTGTCTCTTCTTTTCTCTTTCCAGGTTCGGCATTGCGGTGGATCAACAACAGGCGAATCGGACGATAAGCGGCGGTGTCAGGGACAGCGATGGCCTGCTAGCAGCGACAGCGTGGCGACACTTCTAGACACTTCCAGGTACGTAATTACTTGCACGTAGAAGCTGTCTTATGTGTTTCCTTGCTTCCTAACTTCCCCTTGTCAATTTCTTATGGTGTTGTGTGGCAGTCTGTACTCCCCTTCCAAGGTGCAGCTGCTGCTATTATTTTCTTTTTCTTTCAACTACTGGCTGGGAGGTTACAGGTAAGGAACAACGACAAGGGCAGGAAGAAACTTGGAGAAGGGATCCTGCTGCAGTGTGTGCGGGCACTGCCATCGACTAGCCATGGAATCCTGAGACTGGCTTTTCGCTGGAGCCTTCCTTGAGCTCCAAGTCCATGTATCTGGAGGAGATACAGTATACACAACCCTGCGTGGCTGTTATTTAGGGCTAAGCGTGGCAGTTCTGCGAGACTGCCTAGATGGTAAGGGGTATTGCGGGCTACGAGGAGGCTTACAAGCTATATTTTAGCCTCCTCGTGTGACTGGTGCAAAACACCACGTCACAGTATTTACAGCATTATGTCGATAACTAAATGTTGACTTTAGTGCGAACAACTTTATTTTATACAAATAATTACTCATTTAAATATCATAAAAAGAAAACTCCAATTTATTTTGGTATTCACATCATGCTAGAGTTCTTGGGTTCTAAATTCAAATGATCTTTACAGGCTTAATCTCGGCTTCTTAAATAATTTCCAAGTTTTAATTTCAAAAATTAGATTTGGCTTTTAAATGGCCGCAAAGATTAAGGTGATATTAAAGGTTACCGTCCAATTTGAAATACTGTGTCCTTAAAATAACTTTTAAAGGTTATCCGAAAAAGTAACCTCAAGTTTCAATTTAGACATAAAATTTTGCGCGGTTTCCGAATCCAAAGTTAAAAATAGAAGTTTCTTTTTAAAAAATTATATTTTGACTTTGAATAAAATTGAAAGTTAGGGTCAATTTAAAGGTCATCATCCGATGTCACCCTCTGAATCCAACAACCTTTGTAAGGGTTATTTTTTAGATATTCATGTGCGTAATTTAAAATGCGACATACTGTATATGCCAGACCTGAGGTGACTGAACAGCTAGCCAATCACCTGCTAGAAATCAGTTTTAGTTCTGGAAGGGTCGCTTAATGATAGATCCGATAAAACTAGTAATAGGATTAGCCACGGACGCCTTACGGGGTAGTAGATCTACTAACAAGTAACACTACTCAAATGTCACTCAGCGATTTAAACAAAACTTTGCACATCGATAAAACACTAAAAAATATTAAACCTATATTTTTTTATTCCGGTGGAATCCACTTTATAGAGATAGAAACAACCCCTAACTAACCCAAAATAGGTTAACCCACCTTACTCAAAGTACACCGAGTTTAATCGTTTAGTTTTCTTAAAATAATTAAGCTGTTGGCCCAAGTTAACTCAGCTAACCATTTATCACCTTGCCATTCTAACCCATCAAAACACCTAAACCTATCCCAATCTACTCCTACAAAAAACCGCTACTAAATCACAGACAGGCTAACCCATCTAAACATGAGATCAGCGAGTTTTTTCATTTAATGTTCTTTAGAAAATTTAATTTTACATCACAATTCGGCTAACTTACTAAATCTCTTAATCTTTAACCCAACCTACTCCTGCAAACTACGCCTACCAAACGAGAAGCTGGTTAATACCACCTAATCTTCGGAACAACGAGTTTGCTCGTTCATGTTTGTTAAAAAAAATACAATTCTTTATAACAAGCAGACTAACTCGCCAAACTACCTTACCTTTAATCTTACCTACTCCTAGAAACTAACTTTGACAAAACTTAAATAGGCTAATCCATCTAACCACGGGTGCAGCAAGTTCAATCATTCGATTTTCTAAAAGTAAATAAATTTTACGCAACAAGCTAATCTAGCTAACTACTTACTTTCTGGCCATCTAACCGATCAAAACACTCATCCCTAACCCAACGTACTTCTATTAACCCCTACCTTTATGCGCATAGTTTTTTAAATGAAAGCACAGAATAGTTTCCAAAAAAATAAATTTGTTACTGCTGCCTAATTATCAAATGGATCTTAATTATAATAATTGGCTTCTAAATTTGTAGAAAAGATACGGAATGATATTTAAGAAAAAGGTAAGGCAAATGTTGTAGCAGTAAAGTTATTTAACTTATATTATAGTTATGAATTATATATTAGAATATCTTATAAATACATTACTACTATATTTAAACACATTTAAAACGATTTTTCTATATGCAATCGCATCCAATTATTAAATATGCTATAATATTATATTTAAAATAAATATTAATTAAAAGTATAACGTATTTACAATAATGTATGCAGCGTGTAAGCATACGTTATACTTTTATATACATAATACTATGCACCAAGTTTACCTTAACACATAAAAACGATATTATATTATATAATTCATTGTTTAAGCCTTATAAAATTATAATATTTACACAAAATAATTTCTATTAAAATTAGTTTAAAATTAAAATAACCTTACATTTAATATTTTATTAATTCATCTCTCTCTTATCTTACGATTAAAATAATATTGCTTATAATTTAAGAACGTATAGAATAATTTTTTAGACAGAATAATTATATTTAGCTAGATATAATTTACATTTATAATGATTTATAATAGTTTTAGTTACGACTCACTATATATCTTATATTTTAATTACATTCAATATTCAGTTGTATATAAAATAGTTTCACGTATTGCTTAAGTATTGTATATTAATCGTTTTGTACTAAATTCACATTAGTATTAAACCTAAGTAATATTATTATATTGGGCGTACAACTTTGCTTCCGCCGTTTTGCAATAGATGGCTGTAGCGGTAAGTGGTAATTGAAATAAATAGATCATAGATGTCATACAATAAGCTTAGGTATTTGTAAACATAACGCCATCGAAATATTAGTCGATTTGTGTCTGCATCATTAAGTTATTCTCGATTAAACATGTCAGCTTACGAGCCAAATTCTCGTCATTTGCGGGAGGTTTTAATTTTCTGCTTTAATATGAAGAAATCTGCGATTTAGGCTCATCGAATGCTCTCAAATACCTATGGTGAGGCCACTATCAGTGAAAGAACGTGCCGAGAGTGCTTTCAACGCTTCAAGAACGGCGATTTTAACGTCGAAGACCAGCAAGGCGGTAGAAGAAAAAAGGTTTTTGAAGATGCAGAATTGAAGGCATTACTTGATCAAGACTCGTGTCAAACGCAACAAAAATTGGCAGGATCATTGGGAGTGACGCAACAAGCCATTTCAAAACGCCTGAGAGTCATGGGAATGATTCAGAAACAAGGAAATTGGGTGCCGTACGAGTTGAAGCCGAGAGATGTTGAACGGCGTTTGTGTGTTTGTGAACAGCAGCTTGCAAGGCAAAGACGGAAGGGATTTCCGTATCGCATTGTGACTGGGGACGAAAAATGAGTTCACTACGATAATCCCAAGCGCAGAAAATCATGGGGATATCCCGGCCATGCTTCCACGTCGACGGACAAACCGAATATTCACGGTTCCAAGGTCATGCTCAGTATTTGGTGGGACCAGCTCGGCGTAGTGTATTATGAGTTGTTAAAACCGACTGAAACAATCACAGGCGATCGTTATCGGACGCAATTAATGCGTTTGAGTTGATCATTAAAAGACAAACATCCGCAATACAATGAGAGACATGATAAAGTGATTTTACAGCATGACCATGCTTGACCCTATGTTGCGAAAGTGGTCAAGACATACTTGGAAACTTTGAAATGGGAAGTCCTACCTCACCTGCCGTATTCTCCAGACGTTGCTCCCTCGGACTATCACTTGTTTCGATCAATAGCACACGGCCTGGCTGACCAGCACTTCCGGTCTTATAAAGAAGTAAAAAATTGGATCGATTCGTGGATCGATTCAAAAGATGACCAGTTTTTTCAACGCGGGATTCGTATGCTGTCCGAAAGATGGGAGAAAGTAGTGGCCAGCGATAGACAATACTTTGAATCATAAATGTATAACCAGTTTTTTACAATAAAGCCTTGAATTTAGGAAAAAAAACGGCGGAAGCAAAGTTGTACACCCAATACTTTTATATTTACACTTAATTAGATAATAAGTTCGATCTTAGTTTTATAAAAATAATAATCATTTACAATAATTTTAAGTTAATAAGCGAGATTTTATATATTACTGATTAGATTTTATATTAACAATTATAAACGCTGAGAGATACATGCGGAGACATCTCTTCTATTTTTAAGAAACAATAAGCTGCACACGCAAAGAAAATTGGCCACTTAGAGTTGGTTAAGATGTCTTCAAACCTCGCTGGCTTACTAACTGAAGCACCGTGATAAGGGAAGGGCGGGAAAGCCATCTTTTTTCCCTCTTCCTTCCTACTTCATTGATGGGATACTTTTTCTTTATCTTTTATAAGCAAAGTGGTAAACTGCATTGACGTAGAACAGAAGAGCAGTTTCAATTCAATCTTTCGACCATTAAACTAAAAAACTACAAACGTGCTATTCTATCGCAAGTTCTTGTGTAAGTTCAAGAGCAAGTTTGATTTTGCAATTCAACCCGCCAATTTAAATGTCGCAGCAACAGCCGAACAAGACTTTAAACGTCATCGTCAATACGAGATCAAAAGTTCGAAACTCCGCGTGTATGTTTTCATGAGCTGCAAATAATACTTGGAAAGTGAGTCTTTTTACAATAAAAAGCATATATTTGCTCTACATTCTTTTCTATTCTATCTCTCGCTATCGTCTGAGCGCTTGCTAGGTCCAACCACGTAGACTGTAAACGTCCAAACACCTCCGAATCATTTCTTAGCTTATAGAGTAGAAGTGATTTAGTCCTGTAAAGACTCCTTAGCTAACCTCACCACAATAAATTTATAAAAAGGTAAAAACAGGTTAGGCGGGTCAACGATTCTGAGCAATTGAATGTAGAAGTCCAGGGTCAAAACCAAAATATTTTAAATAATCGCGTTTCCTCGAAAGAGCCGACGTGAGATACACACTCACACACACATGCGCGCGCACGCACGCTCGCATGCACGAGCCTGACTGTTATGTGTGAAGGAACACACGCATCTTAAAATTTTATTAATTTTAATGCGGGGACTTACCCGTCCCGTAAGCTCCCGCTCGCGCATCGCAAACCGAGAAGGATCTTTATCGGTTATAATTTATCGCATTGAGATGATAACGCCTCTATCCTATGGAGGCATAAAGTTATGAAAAGAAATACATAATATTATTAGTTTTTTTTTTACCTTGTTTGTAGTTGAGTCAAATGTCTAGAGTAACCGCTAGGTTTTCAAAATTTATTTAGCTAAGATTTTGTTTTTTTTTTTTCTGAAGATTCAACAGTTGGGATCTGCACATCCAAAGATTAGTGGATTTTAAAGTAATTGAGAATTATGATTAAGAGTGTGAATAAGTTCTCGCCGTTTCACCGTCAGATGGCGGCACAAAAATTTTGTGTGTATAATTCAAGATGATGATGCATCTCTATTGAAGTTCTATAACCTATGTTTAAAATCAGTGCGTGTCTTTCCATTAACTTATCAAGAACATTTTCTTTTTGTAGCGTAAAACATGTCAAATTTCGTGCTAAATAAACCGTTTTTGCGGGGAATTTTACTGCACTATTTTATTCAGGAAAAATCTGCAGCTGAAGCACACAAAATTCTTGTAAATACCTATGGTGATCATACTCTGTCAGAAAGAACATGCAGAGATTTGCTTAACCGATTTAAATCAAAAGGACGGATCTTGGGTGCCGTACGATCTGAAGCCGAGAGACGTCGGTCGGCGTCTTGTCACGTGTGAACAGCGGCTTCAACGACAGAAAAGAAAAGGTTTCTTACATCGTACTGTGACTGGTGATAAAAAGTAAATATACTATAGTAATCCCAAGCGTAAAAAATCGTGAGATAAGCCCGGCGAAGCAGTAGCATTAACGCCAAAACAGAATATCCACAGTTCCAAGCTCATGCTATGCATTTGGTGAGATCAGCTGGGGGTAGTGTGTTACGAGCTGCTCCAACCCAACCATACCATCACAAAAGATCTCTATTGACGACAATTAATGCGTTTGAGCCGAGCATTGAAAGAAAAACGGTCGCTATATGAGCAAAGACACAATAAGGTGATTTTGCTGCATGATAACGCTTGGCCGCATGTCGCGTCACTGGTCAAAACATACCTGGAAACGCTGAAATGGGAAGTCCTACCCCACCTGCCATACTCGCCAGACATTGCGCCTCCTGATTACTGTTCATTTCGATTGATGACTAACGGCCTGGCTGAGTAGCACTTCACTTCGAATGAAGAAACGGAAAAATGGATCGATTCGTGGATAGCCGCAAAATAAGTGTCGTTCTTTTGACGTGGAATCCAAATGCTGCTAAAGAAAAGGGAAAAAGTAATCTCCAGCGATGGGCAATACTCAAATTGCCTAGTTTTTTTATAATTTTTTTTTAATAAATGATTTATTTCACAAAAAACGTCGAGAACTTATTTACACTCCCAATAGTTTTGTTCGAATAAATTCTTTCGATCAATTCTTTATTAATATATTTTGATGCGTGCAATTCATACACCCCGGTTTATACAATGGATAACTTCACTTATTTTTTATCTTCTGTTAGTAAAGAGATACACCGCACCTAGTAACACGTCACAAATGTTCTAAATCACACATTCACGCAACACGTCGCAAACTTCTTAAATTTATAATTATTTGTAATAAAGTTATAAAAGTGTAAAATAAGATTATAAAACTATTAGTAACCAAATAACTTTTTTTTCCCTTGAACTCTAATTAATTTCATTTAATAACAATTTGCGGGCGAGAACTGTGATACGACTGAGAGGAGGACCCACTCTTCTGTCAACTCAAAGACTCCGTCGCAGATACATCGTGAGGATTTTTGCTTGCTGAGCACAAGCATAAGTCTCTGCTGTAGCTCCCCCGCGCCTTCCAACAAAAATGCAATTTCGTTGCATTTACTCTCATTAGTTTACCGATTTCTCTAAATATTTGTCTGGTTGCATGGGTGAGAAGAGTCGGGTTACTCGGCTCTCTATATGTGTATTGGTAAAAGTTATTGTCCCCATCTTCCGAGTTTCCTGCCAGGATAAACTCGCATTATTGTTGCAAGTATTACACATTTTATATAGGGATCAATACACTGTTATATAGAGACGTTCTATTGAATGGAACAAGCAAAGTCATCACACGTTACAGTATGCATTAAATATCTACATACTGTATATTTGTTTTTATCGCTTTTATTTTTATAAAATAAAATGTGTTTTTTGCGATATTTCCTATTATCTAAATTATTTTATAATTTATTTATAATTTCAAGATATTAATTTAATTTTTATTTTAAGATTTTTAATTTAATTTTAATTTAATTTAATTTAAAGATTTAAAATTTTTTTTTACGTCACATTAAATTCTTTTTCCTCTAAAGATGTTTACCGCCCTGGTAAACATAGGACGTGCTGCGTGAACTGTGTGTTTACAATTGATTCTTAAAGTATACATAAATGTAACTGTTTACGCTTATTGTTAAAATTAAACACTTAAAACTATATTTAAAATTATATACGAATATTTTCTTGGTTTCTCATTATGTGATCAAATATAAAAGTGTATATGACTGTATATGTTGTTTGTTATTACTTATAATAATGTTATAGTTGTAGGTAATCTAAACTAGATTGATTATAATTGTACAAGATGCGAAATTGATACTATTGGAAATAGTTTAGACTGCCTTTATAGAAAGGGACTTACTCTAGTGATTAGGACTTGTTGTTATTAGGTTGCTGCAGATAAAATGGCTGATTTATTAATAAATTTTTAAACAGCTGTAACTTTTTATAAAGACAATTTATTTAATCAAAATAGGTACTAATAGATGCAACACACTTTTCCCAACGAGATACAAGTACATTTATTTCAGTTTTGTAGAATTCCGAGTTTCTGGTTCCAAGAAACTCCTCGAAGGCATTTTTGACAGCAGCTTCATTATTAAATCTTTTTCCTGTCAAAAAGTGACCCAAATGTTTCAAGAAATGGTAATCTATTGGTAAGAGGTCTGGTGAATATGGAGGGTGAGGAAGAGTCTCATCGCACAACTCGTTTAATTTTTGGACCGTTGTTCTTGATACATGAGGTCATGTGTTATCATGAAGCAGTATCACTTCATCCCTGTTGACAGGCCTAGGTCGTTGGACTATCAATTTCTGATGCGTTTCATTCAGTTAAGCACAGTATTTCTCAGCATTGATGGTTTCGCCAGGTTGTATGAACGAATAGTGGATAACTCCAGCTACAGACCACCAAACAGTTACCATTATTTTCTTTGGATGAAGGCTTGGTTTCGGCATGTGTCTTGGCGCTTCATCGGCATCTAGCCATTGGGCCGATCGGCGACGATTATCGTATAAAATCTACTTTTCATCGCAGGTCACAATTAATTCGGCGCAAGAACGGTTTCTTTTTGTTGCGGGAGAGAAGAGAACTTGAAATCTCCATTCGACACGTCATGTTTTGCTCGGTAAGATCATGCGGAACCCATTTGTCAAGCTTTTTCACTTTTCCAAGTTGTTGCAAGTGGCGGCAAACTGTCGAATTGTGAACGCCTAATTTCTTGGCAAGATCTCTTATGGTTTAGCGGAGGTCAGACTCCACTAATGCACGCAGCTCGTCGTTATCGATCGATGGTTCTGGGTGTCCACGTGGCTCATTTCCAAGGTTCATATCTCCGGATCGAAATTTTTCGAACCACCGGTGAGTGGTTTGTTCGCTAACTGTATCAGGCCTAAATGCGCTGTTGATATTCCTCGTTGCTTTCGTTGCGTTGTGCTCTAATTTAAATTCGTATAGTAAAAGTAGCCGTTTTTGATTCACTTCCATGTTCACTGTCTCTTTTTGTTTTTACGATCACTATGAAGTGCAAAACATAAATGACTCCATAAACCAAGGTAGCAGTATTTATAATTCAATATGTCATATCATTTGCGCCGCCTTGTGACAACATAATACACTAAAATTGCAGCCAACTTTGTCATTGCTAAATCGGCCATTTCATCTGCAGCAACCTTATAGTTTTGTATTATTAAAATTCTTAATTTACAAAATTGTTAGTTTGATTGACAATGTTAGGCTTATAGGTATTCTAAATTAATTTTATACCATTCATAGTGATTTGAAGTGATAGGGTTCGTAATATTAACAATTTATGCAGAGAAAATCGAAACTGATTTACTTAACATAATATTATGATGTGATTGTCTAATAAATGTTAACAAAATTAGAATGTTTAGATTGTCTTTATAAGAAATTATTTTAATCCAATTGGTGTGCTTGATTATGTATTGTTATATATATATTAGTCAAATTGACGTTCTGTCTCATTTTTCCTTTGTATTGAATAGCGAGGCTGGATCTAATATATGGTAATTGTTCTTTCTGGTACTAATGGTCTGCTCAAATGCGTGTTCATTCTCATTTATGGTATTTAGTTCAAACACTTATATTGCTTGTGCAGCTTGGTCAATAATCTCTTTGGGTCTCATAGTTGGTTTTTGGTCGTTATTATTTTATTTGCTGCAAGGTCTTCAGTTCTCTATCTTCTTATATTATTGGGATTCCTTTTGCATTCTCACATTTGACATTGTCATTGGCACGTGATCGAATGGTCTTAAAATGTTTCACAATCTCCCCAAAGCATGCATTTGAAATGAATTCTTTATATTTTCAAACAACGTGTTCTTGCATGCCGTTCGTTTCTTTCTTAGTCAGCCTTTTAGGGGATCAGCGAAGATGTTGCGGTACGTCCTTTTACTCTCCTGCAAAGCCTTTATGGCGACTTAACCGCTAATATATTGCATGTATTCGCAGGTGTGTTGTCCATTAACATTCCATATGATCTTGATGTAGTCTAATGGTCCAAATTTCCCAATGTTATTACAAATTTCTTTTTGGTTGTATTCAACGGTAATTGGCAAAATAATCTAGTTCTCTAGGGTTTGGTTAGTATGTTGTTTGATTTTGTTTTGTTTTGCATTTTAAGTAACATTTGGTCCTTCTTTTGTCCATTGAAGTACATGTATCACTTTAAACCGTTTGCACTCCGCTGTTCCCTCTCATGGGACATCGTAATTATAGCACATCACTAAGATGTCCTCTCTCATGGGACATAAAGTTTATTAGTCATTACAGGGAATTAAGTTATTTTAGCGCAACTTTTTGAGACACGCATGTTTCCCTGAAGTTTTTTCTTGAAATCTCACAAGAAATTACAACAGAATACAGTAAAATGACTAAGATTTAAAAAAAATGTTAGCAGGTTTTGTGATAGAAGAGAACGTGAGAAATGAGCTCACGACGGTCCAAGCACTTCTCGGCGCTACTTGAAAAGAGGGATAAGGAAAGTTCGTAGAATGGAATTGCATTGTTTGGCAGGCGTCAAAGAACTTATTATTGTCAAACGTGTACAAATCAGTTTGTAATGCATATTGGGGAGTGGTTTAAGGTTCATCACTGTACAAAATTATGATGTAAAACATAAAATATTGATTTTTTTGCAAATATACGTTTTTCGATGTCAACCAATTTATATAAGTCCAATATCACTATAATAAGTTACTTGGTTTCAAAACTATTCTAAATAATACAAGAGTCTGTAAATGCACGTTTCTGTTACAAAATAGTGCTGAGTAGCTGATAGCCAACGTCCAGAATTGAGTGCAAAGTTTCCGAGTGCAAAGAGTTAATATTCCAAATCCTCTTTTCCGTTCTCCTTATTGGTCCTCTTACTTTAGCCTTTCCTAGCGGTGGATAAAAGTGTGGTGAGAGGGTTGTAAAATACTAAGTTGCCTTCACTCTCTGAATTTTTGGACAATTTGATCCGATGTTGGTCAGCCATGGTCTTTCTGACGTGAATTTTCTGGAAGTTAAGGTTGAGGATTAGAATTTCATCAATATCTGGGTTTTTGATAACTAGAATTTATGAGCAGGCTAAGGTTCTAGTCGTGATCATTTTGTATGTGTTTCTATTGGGTCTTTGTTCCTTCCTATTGAGCCTTTGAGACTTCTATGGTCAAGGATTGAAACCTAATCAGTGTCTGGGATTTTAATAGATAATTTTTGAATAGATCCTTGTTGATCCTTTAATGTTTTGTGTAGGTCCGCTTGATATTGCAGCTTAAAATACGTGCATTATTTTCTGATGATAGTTCCGTAGGTCGGCGTAAACTTCTAGCAAGTTGAATGTTATCTCCAGTTTGAATAGATATTGAAGGTCGTTATGCTGGTTTCTCTCCCTTATAAGAAGTTACACATCGGTTTTCCATATAAAGCCAGGTGCCATTCTTAAAATTCCCGAATTATTTAGATATATACTTTGGTCAGGTTGTCTAGGGCATATTATACTCAAGTTTTCCTTCTGTCCTACTAAGTAGAGCCAAAATTCATCGGCATTTAAGTATCTCTATTAAGTGATAGATGTGGGGGTTATGGTTGTCACAGGTTCGTAATACCTGTACATTAGGTCATACAACATTCATACTTCATAATCTTCTTGACTAGTAGTTTCGGTTAATGGTCTGTTAGCGAAGCATATGTAGGCATAAATAATGAGTACGATGAAAGTGCTGTATATCTTTGTGGTTTGTTTTCATGTGTTGCTTTAAATCAAAGCTGACGATTAGGTATTTGTGACTTGGTTTTATGTATCCTGTCTTCATTGGATAATTAATAATAGCTTGCTGTAGTAATAAAATAATAAAATAGTGGCACAGCTATAGGGTGCAATCTGTGGAGATTGGCAGGTACCTGTTCTACTAAAGAAAGATGCATTACAATAAGTAGTTTTCCATTATTGTATACTGCGTCTACTTGGGCGATTCTTATGACTTCTTCTGTTATAATGGTATTGAAAATTCTAGTGCTCTACTTGTCTTTCCTATATCGTCTGTCAACCGCTTCAATCTACCTTAATTTTGAAAAGAGAGATCTACTTTTCGTTCATTCAGTCTTTGTATATTAACCAACATCTTTTGATAACTTTCACCTAAATGCTGTATTACGACGTCTATCTTATGAGCATAGATAGTGAATGTAGTAAAATATCGCAGTTCGTTTTCCTCATTGCCTATGCATCGGAATTTCTGACTCGTGTCCTTTTCTATTTGGGTTATTACCTTAGCATAGGCTGTCGTTGTATTATATAGTTCATCTAGGAACTTGACCATAATGTGTTCTTTTTCATTTACTTATTGCTGTTAATCTTTTTGGTCTTTAAACAATTGGTCTATGTTGCCATTCATCTCGTCAACTTCTTTAGTCGTGACTAGTCCGAATAGACTTTTACGAAAGCTTCCAATGAATCCCAAAGGTACCATTCTTCTGTACTTCATACTTCCTGGAACTTTTATACGGTTCTTGGAGGATTGCTTCATATCGTATAATGTAAATTTTATCTCTTAATGTATTTGTTTTGGGGTGTTTCGTCTTGCTTCTATCAAGTCCGTGCGTAGCAAAATTCGGCAGGTCTTTACTTTCATTAGCGCAGTGCAATTATCGAATAAACTTTAGTAGCTACCAATAGGTATGTGGGCTCTCATTAAATTTTTTAAATTTACATAAATAGTTACTTGCCAATTAGCCCTTTTCAATCGTACCACATCCATACGCTCGTAGTACATTCCTAAGTTTTCTTTTATTAGCTCTATTTCAAAATTTCTGTTCATGAAGCTCGAAGAAATTCCGATGTTTATTTTTTTTATTGTTAGCATATTTTTTATTTTTAGTATTATTATGAAATGGCGAGGTCTTGTCATGGATTCCTAAAACATTTAGTCCTCTTGGTTAGAAACTAATTTTGATTTATCAGTGTGTTGTCTAATATGCTTGCCGTTAGAAACGTTTTGAAATATAGCAGATGCGTTCTTTAATCCTTCCGGTATGCAAACATATTGATAATGCTTATTGGGGTGATAAAGGCAGTCTTCTATTTGTTCTCTGAATTCATTTGGGGTATTTGTTCAAATTCGCTGGCTAAGTCGAAGCATCTGAAATAAGTAGATCCTCCCTATCTAAAATATTCGCTATGTTAGGCAGGCAGTATGCATCACCTATAGTCTTCTTATTTAATTTTCTAAAGTCGATAACCATTCTCCGTCGAGGATTACCATGACTGTCAGGAAGGAAGAAAGGGAGAGACAGAGAGGGAGAGGAAGAGACGGAGAGGGAGAGAGGGAAAGGGATAGATAGATAGATAGTTATTAATTAATGTACATTTTGTTGTACATATTTGAACAGATTTACAAGAGATATACAAAAAATATTATAATTGAAAACTAAATACTAGAGACTAAAAACTAAACTATATCAAAAATAAACTAATCAAAAAAATAAAAATAAAACTAAGAACTAAAAACAAGCAAAGATACAAATGAGTATACTGTAAAAGCTCAAGCCAGAGAATGTAAAATTACATTCTGGCTTGAGGAACTATAGGTTGCTCTCTCTCAAGAGAAAGAAGGAATTCAAAAACAGAGGGTTTAAAAGCAGAGTAGGAAGAGATAGAATAGAAAGTAGAAGGGAGACTATTCCAGAGTCGAGAAAAAGAAACTGTGTAAGCTTTATCGTAGAACACCGTAGCTGAGGGAGAAATGGTCAACGGTCTAACATCCCCCCGAGACGGTCTTCCCACCTAGGTCCACTGATATTTCTTAATAAGATAAGATGAAGCTGAATATTTGAACATTAAAAAGAGAGCAGAAGCTGTAAAATATTGTCTTTTAGCTCCAGTGGTCAGCCAAGCAAGAGAGATTCTATACAAAGAGATGTGCTCACACCTAGTTAGACCATAGATGTAACGTATACCAGAGTTGATGACCCTTTGAAGCTTCAGATCTTGTTCCTGGGAAATATCGTTATAGACTAAGCTATAGTAATCCAACAAAGGAAACAATAGCCTTTCGATAAGGTGTTTTCTCAATAAAAAGTTTGTACTTTTAGGGAGAGAGGGAGAGGAAGAAAGAGAGAGAGAGAGAGAGAAAGAGAGAATGTTTATTCGTATGTGTATACAAAATATAATACAAAAAATTATTTTAATATTTATAAAAAAATGTTGCACGTGATATCACAGTCAAGAAAACTAAAAACTTATAAAGCTAAAATAAATAAATTTTGTCAATAAAAACAATAAAACAAGTGATATCGCGGATAATTAAATACAACAAATACACATACAATTCCAATTAAAAACAATCACAAACATACAACGCACAATAAATAAATAAATAAATCAACATAAATAAAATATAAATAAAATAACACAGAGACGCTACTGATTGAGTTTGAGGTAGTGTCTCTTGACTGCTTTCTTAAACCCACTGAGAGACGAAATGCTACGTATGTCAATAGGCAGAGAGTTCCATAAATGCGCACCTTGAACTTGGAAAGAGCGCTTTCCAGTCTCGGTGCGCATCAGAGAAGCAGCGAGTTTCTTAGTTTCACCCCTAAGAGGTCCCCTGGGCACAAATCTAGAGAAGAGACTTTCTAGATAGTCGGGAACACTCATGCGTATGATTTTGTACATTAGTACAGCCATAAAATAGTGTCTCTTTATATCAGTACGCAGCCAACCCAGAGAGCCCCAATGAAGAGAAACATGGTCGTCCCCCCTTAGACCCTTCCTGTATCAAACACAGGAATTTTTTAAGACTTGCAGTCGATTAAGTTGCTCTTGAGAAGCATCCAGCAAGACCACCGAACAGTAGTCCAGGTGAGGAAATAGCAGCGCCTCAGCGAGCATCTTACGCAGCTCTTGGGAGGTATATTTCCAAAAGAAACAAAGATTATATAACATTCTATTAAATTTCTTAGTTAAATTATCAACATGGAGTTTCCATGATAACCTTGAATCTAAAATCATCCCAAGGCTAGTTACAGTATCGGAAAAGGGAATGTAGACACCATCTCCAAGATCAACAACAGTTAGCTTATCACAAAGTTCGTTAACGAATCTTTGAAAACCAAAATAAATAGCCTTAGTTTTACTTAAATTGAGCCTTAAAGAGGCATCCACGGCCCAATCCGAAACTGCTTTACCTGCCCGCCTAAGCTCTTATATCCCCCCCTCAAGACAGTCTATAGAAGTTTGAATATATATTTGAAGGTCATCTGCATACAATATATGCTGAATGCTTCTAGTGTCGAGTGCGTCGCGTAAGTCATTAATATAGGAGCAGAAGAGAAGGGGTCCCAAGACAGATCCCTGTGGCACACCAAGATTTGTACTCAGCCAGTCGGAGTTGCCAGCTGAGGTAGTGCTAACTGCTTGCCTTCTATCTGATAAATAGGAATTAAACCACTTGAGAGCAGCCCTGGAAATCCTCATAGACTGCAATTTTTCAGGTAGTCGTGACGGTAATATTGTGTCAAAAGCCTTGCTGAAGTCGAATAGAAAAAGTAACATCACCATTTTTTTGTCGATACCTAGTCTAATATCGTCAGTGAGTTTCAGTAGGGCCGTTTAGGTAGAATGAAATGGTCTGAAACCTGTCTGTAGAGGGTCGAGAATGCGAAAAGTTGTCAGATGCCCCCGCAACTGCTCATAT